>VOQZ01002251.1:0-19824 GCA_008079305.1 Phytophthora palmivora
CAACTGAAGACATTTCAAGCATGCTGGTGAACATGTATTTTCTGGTGTAGGATCTGATCTTAATGTTGACCCATGACTTCGTCTTCTGGATTTAAATTACGGCCATAATGAGGACCGTTGTCCCCACGATAATACGGATTCTCGGTCGGGTCATAGGAATGCATGGGCGGAAAGCATTTTGCTCGGCACAGATTTGATCCGCGATATATCGACAGCGAAGACTCCAACGACAAGCAAAATAAATTCACCTCAGTTGCTTGCGATTCCTAGTTTGGTCGGTGATTCTGTTGAGGGAAGTTCGAGAATGAACCAAATCGAAACCAAGTTGTCGACTACTTCGAAGTACTTCTTCAGTACAGGTAATCATTTACAAAATCACTAACAATTGATGCAGATCGCAACCAGCAATTTTCTTTGTAAACAAATTTGAGATGAGACTATAAGAAACAACTCATGTATACTTTGTCCACTACATCCAAGCCACGCTTCTTCGTCAGGGTTACACTCAGCTCCTGCGCCATCTTGGATCTGCCGACGACGAGCTCGAATTTTATCAGGGTCTGGATTGCACGCTAAAACCTGCATACGGTGGTTGTAACACATTCCGACGACGGATGTATTTGGCTCAAATCCTGGTAGCTGACACTGTCGGAATGGAACTCCATCGCACATTTGAATTGTTTTTGCAGTGGGCACTTGTGAAAGCCCTGAATACGGCTGACAAACCGTATTCGGAAATTGTCAAAGGTTTGTAGTGTGGAGTTTTTTGGTTGCTTTTTCTGTGGGATCATCTAGGCATGTGCTGTTCTTGCAGAACGGATTCGTGAGGTCACACGCACCGAGGAATCCATTGCAGCATAAATGAGCACCTTGGAGGACGATAAAAGTACGCAACGACGACTGAATAGGTTTCAAGTCCGGGAGTGAATCTAGACTCTTGCAAGCGCCCAATTCTAGCCGTTCAAGGGCTGTTAAATGTGTGAAATGACGACAATCGAACCAGATTGTACATGCGTGATAAAAGGAGAGTGCGTAGTTTTGGTGTCCCGTCGAGTGGAGGGAAATGCAGCATGCGTGGATGAATACCATTTGGAGATATCTGAGTTCAGGCATGTCGGCGAACAAATCCTCCGACAAGTTTCCGAGGTTGGTGCACCTGTTTTACCTTCAATTTGCCTGTACAAACACGACAGAAGTTAGTGTCGTTCCCGTAGAAATATTGTTTCGTAACTCAGACGCACAGGTATTCCAGCTTTCGAAAATCCTTCAACCATTCTGGCAATTGCTCCGTAGCACAATTGATTAGGGAACTACAACACAATCATTGATAACTAGTTAGTTGTAACTCCCGGAAAACCTCAACAATAAACCAATGGGGGGTACATGAGCTGGAGTTGTGGCATCCACGAAGCTCGTCAGGCAATATCGTCAATTGACGATTTACCAGTTGCAGAGTTTCTAGTGCTCCTGCTGCTGCGAGCAAACTTACGAATTTAGTTGCGTCAACAGGATTTATCCACTCGTGATACATCATAGGTGCAGAATCACCATCAACAATAGCCCGGCATGGACAAATGTCGGAATTATGCCACCGATACGCAAATACAACACATTCTGGATGTGGAGAACAAATCGTTTGTGAAGTCACAATGGATTCATGGGTAATGACTAAGATTCCAACACTGTAGGCGACGAAAATAATGGCAAACGCTTTTGGGACAGATCGTTGCACTGCGATCATCTTTTCCACTGACCCACTGCGTACTGGAGGATGTAGAAGAGAACGTTTCCGCCTTGGCTGTTGGTGTTGGTGATTTTCACATCCCATTTCGATCAAAACTTCCACGATACGCTTCAAACGATAGCTGAATGCGAGATTCATCCCGATCCGAAGAAAAAAGTCAACCTCATCGAGAATTCGAAGGGAATCCAAGAACGAACGAACAAGAGCGATTTCTGCTGGATTTGCATACATCCGTGCTCTCCTTTCAAAAGAGCCGATGGGTAACACTTCCAGGCTGATGAAATACACGGCACGGTCGTAGTGGAAATTCTCTTTACAAAAATAAAGCACTGTGAGAGGATAAAGCACCGTTGAGCCGAAGTCGAAGAGCGAGTCCACTAGCACTTCCACAAGCGCTGTACAGCTGGAAAAGATGATTGCGACTGCAAATGAAAAGGAATTTAGCGATGCCATGGCTGCAAGTCCGTAGACGATTTGAACTGGACTTCCAGCCTCCAGTATGTCGTGAAGTAGAAGCGCGAGCATTACGATGTCTTGGATTTTCAAAAAGAAGTTCTGCAGCATACTTGCGGTTAGTTAAACAAAACCATTGTAAATCGACTCGCATAGCTTATACCCCAAACTTGCGATTTTGTCCATGAATATTTGTGAGTGCATTCCATTGTACATACAACTTCCAACTCTTGGTGAAGAATTTTGAGAAAATGTCGTGCCCAATTCCCCGTTCGCTCGTGATCGTGCTGCAGCTCTCCAGCGTTCTAGAAAATTATCTAGTTTTCGCTCAATCATGTTCTTCTGAGACCGCCAAACCAGTATTTTGAGCAGAATATACATGTAAAACACCACCACGATACTTAATCCTGCCACGCTACAAGCTTGTAATGTACTCCATTCATCTGGAATAAGCCAAAATTTGCCACTATCCAACATGCTGGTGTCCATGAGCACGTTAGTTGCATCGTTTGGTGTAATAATCAAAATAATGAGCCAAAAGTCCACGCGATGCAGCCCAACACCATAGCAACAATTGGAATTCCAAAAAGTCCAAAAGCTTCGTGGAATGAAATTTTGTGTTTATCCGCCTCCTGTGAGCGTAGATTGAGAATATTTGCAAGGGAACCACTTGAAGTATCTTGGGTATTCCGAGAGGAAGTATCCACAGGACCAACTGTCGCGATTTTGCGCGTAGATGATAAAGCCTGAAGAAGTTTGACAATCGCGGCTGTCCTTCTGGATGGGAACATCGATGACCTTAGCAACCATGACGCTTAGAACTATTCGACAGAAACCTAGAACTGTGTTGAATCGACCCAGAATATACATCTAAGTTGGGCTGCTGAATCATCTTTACAACGTACATTACTTCGAAGATTCCAATGGACCAGACTCAAGAGCATGGAATGTAAAAACATGAAAAACATTTAGATGACATTCCTGACGTATATCATCAGTAAGAAATTAGGTACCGCCGATTTTTTGTGGCATTGACAAGGAGTGATTGAAACAAGCAAGCTCAATAAGAATCAAATCTGTTTTGGAGTATCACATATCGTGGTGTGCCAAGGCCCGAGAGTCTTTACAAGCAGAACGTTTCATTGCTGCCAAAGTAAAAGCTGGAAACCTTCAAGCTAAACTTGGGCATTTTCAGGATAGTAACAACCAAACTCAAATAGAAGGCCACTTAACACAATAAAAAACGTGGGCATTTCCGAAACACAGCAAGTAGTCGGTTTTCAATTTGCCACAGTCTGTATGAAGCCACGCCGCAATACAGCAATAATTGTCCGCCTGATTCACAGCTTCATCAAGATAGTCCAAACGTTTGGGGTATTTTACGAAATGTTTGGGGGAAATTGACAACAGTCAAGGTTGTGCCTGTCGGGCCTACCATCAGCGACATCTCCCCAACTAAAAGTCAATTCGTAGATTATCTTCCCACATCACAAAGCTCCATCGACAACACGCTGTGATTATTACTTCGAAGTTTCTATCCTTTCGCGATGCTTTTGGTGTTCTGGGTCCTCCAATGGTTTTGGTGGCATTGACTTGCATTTTATGGACAGCGTGGCTAATTATCTTGACTGTTGCGCCAAACAAGACTGCGAATTTCCTCATGAACACCGGTCTTTATGATGACGGACAATTTTGGCTTATTCCTGAGAAGCTCACGGTGCTGCAGGTTTTCAGCGTTGGCGGCCTCGTAGTTGTCGCGATAATGTACGTGTTGGTGCTGAAAATTTTACTCTGGCGAACCCATCGACAGGTAGAAACTACACTTTTTGATGAAATGCTTCAGCATTGCGCACCTAATGTGGTCACTAGCCCGACGGACCTAGAATTTTCTCACCGCGCTCGAAGGTGGTTGGGAGTTATATATTTTCTTGAAAGAGCTCACAGGATTCCACGGCAAATTTCGCAAGCTTTGGGTAAGTCTTTGTGTCGGAAATTTCAGCAACACTAACTCCTGGTAGAAATTTATGTCTTAAAGCTTTCGACTTAGCAATGCAGACATTTGTATTGAGAAAAATGTTGGAAGAGGGAATTCCAGTGCACATCATACTTGGTTTTGCAGGATTCATGGCATTAACTCTGCTTCGTGTGCCATTGCGATTTTAAGTGGTAGACTCTCTGCGTTTTCAGAAATTCTCATCGACTCGTTGTTCGACCTTGGAGCAACCGTATTGCTTCCTATCCTTGTACTTTGCTACTGTTCACACACATTTGATTATGACCACGACGTGTTTCTCATCTACTTGGAGTTAATGCCGATCGGAAGTTTTGAAAGGCGCGCACGAATGTTTGCAGATCCAAGTGAGATTGAACTTTTCCGCGTGGCTTTCGACTCGATTCGGATTTGCTCAATGGATGATCTCTTGGTGCGCATCTCAATGAATCTGGGATTTTCCTATCGCTTCAAACGGGTCGCGGAAGTACAAATTCAGATGCGAACACAACGTTTATGCGTGCAACGAAAAAACGGAAACGACGAGAACAAACAACCTACGATTCCGACGTTTCGAAGTGGAACGAGGTCCTGCCAGAAAGCAATACCGAGGTCGATTGCATTAATTTTATCGCTTTCAGTGTTGGGGTTCTCGTTATTACACAGCAAGCCATAACTACGTCTCAGAGTATTTGTAGACCTCATCCAGAATGCGTCGTATATGCCTACCGATGGCGAGAGAGCAACTTTTGTCCATGTAGAGCGCTAGTGGATGGGAACCGCGCTCCGATGACATATTACGAGTGGACGCATTCACTTGATGCTACAGAAATGGTGAAAAACCTTGCTACCGCTGGCACGCTAGAGACATTTCAATTGATTAATCGACAGCTAACGGTCTTGCCAGATGAACTCCGAAATTGTCGGGACCTTAAGTTCATGTGCGTAGTTGCTATATTTCATATCGCAAACGTTTTTCTGACAAGAGTCTGGTTGTGTAGATCTATTGTCAATTGTGCGATTGAGGAGTTACCTGTCTGGGCAAAAGAATTCCAGAACCTCGAATTTCTGTAAGTTTCGCTGATGATGCTGGATAAATCAAGTTAATTGCTCAAAGTCTTGGAACTAATCCAAAATCTTGGAAATAATTCAGGCAAATTGAAGGTAAGATTGGAAGTGATAACCTTGGCAACCTAGCCTCTGATCTCTTTACCAACATGCCCGAGTTGAGGTACCTCCAACTGGGACTGCATCAACGCATGACACAATTACCACCACTTGGTGGGGTACCAAATTTGTGCTGTATAATTCTTGCTCGTATGAGCGGGATCACTGAGCTGCCATCTTTTGCACATGTGTCACAACTGGAGAGAATGGAATTTACTGTCATGAAGCAGTTAGCTTGGTTGCCAGATTTCGAACGCATCGGCCCCGTCATTCACTTTGCAGTTTATCAAGGAGCGTATTTGTGCTGCAATGGATTCCTCGGTATTTGTGATCTCACACTTCCGTACTGCAAAACCACGACATGCCTACAAAATGCCTCACATAGAGCTACACCCTCAACGCTTCAGGTGTTCGAGAAATTTTCCGCCAGTGTCTGCGAGCCAGATTTTGGAGTCTCTCAAACACCAACTGCTGCTACGATTCAAATGTGCAATGGAATTCCATTCCGACGGTGCAGTTTACCAGGTGTCGAGCCAAATACAACCGTTATCGGTATGTGCTACAACCACCGTATGCAAGTCCTAGCCTGTAATCCAGATCCTGCTATAATTCAAGTTCGAATACGACAGATACAAAAAGGAGTTGGGCTTCCCTGCGATCCTGTCGAGGAAGCATGGCTTGGGTGTGGTACACAAAAGTTATCGGTGCGAGATAAATTTTAATGCACTAATAGTTAGTAAAATGCTACTTCAGAAGTAGTATTCGTATTTGAATTGTAAACGGTAGTGAAAAAATTCCCTGTCGGGCCTAGAATCGTACCAAACTCAACGACAGTTCGTGAGTTTCATTTTTCTTAAGCATTTTCGGAGAAGAGTGAAGTCGTTCCTTCACCATTTTCACACGCCGTGGTTGCCATGGTATTTCAAAACTTCGAGCAACGCGAAATGCTGGAAAGGTCCGTGTACTTACGATTGGAAGTGTAATTAGACCCTTTAGTGGTTACTGGAGCTGCGTCATTTGGGTCACGCGGCTCATTATCCTCAGTACTTTACCCAACGTACTAGCCAATTTGCTTATGAACACCAGCGAGTTTGACACGATCAGTTTTGGCTTATTCCAGATGGAACACACTGCAACCTTCATGTGTCAACACCATTGTGAGGTAGACGCCTGAAGATGTGAATCGGACTCCACCGATGCCCAGCACCTTTGATATCAACAATTTGACCCTCTGATGTTCTTCGCTAGATTGCTAGTCACTGCATCCAAGCCACGCCTCCTCCACGACGTCACAAGGAGTACCAACATTTAAGCTGATTTGAAGCTTGCGTACTGCGATGTTATTGGGGTCGGGATTGCATGACAAAACTTGCATCCGCAGGTTGTAGCACATGCCTTCGAAAACCTCGTTAGTCGTGGGGTCTACGATCTCACATCGACGATAGGGTACACCTCCACATTGATCTACAGATGCTTTCGTTGGGATGTCTGCAAATTCGAGGATACTGTCTGGAGTTTTAAAGCACACTGCCGGACCGAAGCTTTTGAGTAAATTCACCATCACTGGGCTCGCACGAAGACTGCTATCAGTCAAACATGTTGCCGCAGGGAAACCGTGCACGATATCGGCGTCGCAAAATGAGTGAGTGAGATCACACGATCCGAGATACCCGTTGCAGCACAGAAAACTGGGGCGAAACACGGTAATACTGAGAAGATGCTTTAAATGCAGGAGGTCCGGCAATGCCTCAAGTAGAGGGAGGTATGCAATGACAATCCCTCGCAGATCTTGTGCCTTGTCCAGGTCAGGAAGACGGGTAAGCCCGAATAGATGTGCTAACTCAAGTGTTTGGAGCTTTGGTGTTCCGTCCAGTGTTGGTAAGTTTGTCAGTGAAGAATGCAATGCAAAATGAAGAAATAGCAGGCGCGGCATGTTGCTGAATAGATCCTTTGGTAAATACACCAAGTTCTTGCTCCCTTGTTTGCCTTCCACGTGTCTGTACAACAAGAACCACACGGTTGTTTAGAACTCGAATCGAACACATAATCTGTCTACTGACTGGTCTTACAGGAATTCAAGTGATTTCCAGTTACTTGTCCAATCTGGAAACGATGTGGTGGAAGTGTAGATCAGCGATCTGTCAGAACCAAAACTTGTGTTAGGTCCAGATTTTTTTCCTTATGCTTCCAAGCGTACATACAAATGTTCGAGTTGACAATTTCCTAGCTCGCTAGGCAGCTCCAACAGCTTCCGGTTGATGATCCGAAGCACTTTGAGATCACCAGAGGCAGCTAATGTCTTCACCTTATCAGTGATGTCCACCGGGTATTCCACTCGTCAAATGTTTTCGGACCTTTATCAATGTCAATAAGTGTGCGGCAAGGACAGATATCCATGCTGGGGGTTGTCCATGGAAATCGATAGGCGTAAACTAAGCACTCCGCGTAAGGGTTGCAAGCGGTTCGCGAGTTTCGGATTGCGTAATGAACGTGTGAAACTACTAGAGTGATGAGAAGTATGAAAAGCAGCGCAAACGTCCTGGGATTCTGTTTTTGGCGCCGAGTGTGAAACTTCGTGTGCCTTCGCGGATAAACCAGCCGCCGATTTGTTTTCATCATCACCTCAGTGACTCCATTGAGTCGGTGCCAGAAAGATAAATTCATCAGTAAGCGGATCATTAGGAGTAGTGCTGTTCATCTCGAAGCGAGTTGAAATTGATTCGAAACAGCTCCACTTGTGCCGGGTCTGCAAAGAGTCGAGCGATGACCTCGAAGCTTCCTGGAGGTAATTTCTGGAGGTATGTGCGGAATACACCATGATCAAACTGGAAGTTGTGGTAACAGTAGATTAGCACCAAGATGGGATACCCAATCGTGGCGATGAGATCGAAGCTGTTACGAGTACTTATCAGCAAGTATAGTTATTATTCATGTATTAGTGCAGTACGTACATAGAGTCAAGAAGAATCTCACTTAAGGCCGAATGGTTATCGAATAGGATGGACTGGACGCAAGAGAAGCAATTGGAGCTGATGAACGCGGTCCATCCGTACACTAACGCTTCTGGAAAGCCATTTTCAAGGTAGGTGCTCAGCAAAATGAGCTGCGTTGTTAGATCTGCTATTTTGTGTGCAAGATTCTAGATCCACAGCAATCAATTCTGATGTCATAACATGAGATAAAGACACCAACTTACCCAATATTTTCGATATGAACCATTGATTTGTGTTAATTCTCGCCAGAATTCAGAGACAGTGATTCTTTTTCGTTGAACCGGAGCCATGCCGTTTTTGTCCTCGATACTAGCTTTTCGGATTTTTCTCCCTCTTCCAGTAAAAGGAGCTGGAACGGCACGCCAAACGAGAATCTTCATTACGATATGTAAATATCCCATTTCAATGAACGCCAATCCAAAAATTCTAGCAAGTTTGATACCAGCGTCCTGCTCCACAAGCAGCCAAATTGCCCATTGTCATAGCCTCCAGTGTTCATAAGATAATTTGCTGTCTCGTTAGGCGCTACTGTAATGATGATCAACCATGCCGTCCAAATGATCGAAACCAAGAGGAATAGCAATAATGGAATACCGAGTGCTCCAAATGTCTGCCAAAATGAAATACGATGTGCAGTAGTTGTGTTTGACACCTTTGCTGGTCGATCAAAAGAAGCTGACATTGGGTCAGAGAGTCTTTCGAGCGGAACGATATCACTCCGACTGGGGCCTCGAAGAGTTTTTAACCACTCGGCAGACCCATCAAGTGACCGTCGAATGTGTGAGCTGAGTCTACACGACATGTTGTCTGCGCATGGTTTTTTTGTCGGGATATCATCAACGGGTGGCGACATATGAGACCTCATTTGTGTTCGTAGTTGATCCGCCAAAAATATGGTGTGCATTCATGTGTCTATTTACAAGGTAAAACGTTAGATCAACGAGAACTGTTTTCCGTACCAACAATACAATTCAACTTCGATAGCATAGCACAAACCTACAAGGCATTAAAGTGATTGACTACTTGTACGCAAGCATGTCTGGTAGCAATCAGGATAGTATACTCGTCATCGTCTATTGTAATCAGGCCTCGCAGCAAAATGATACCAAGTGTCTAGATCACAATACATCATTCTATTAAGTAGAAGCGGACACATCGGGGGTACTGATATCAACAGGGTGTCTTCTAGACCGACTAGACGACGATGACGACGAACGAGAGTGTTTGGATCGGATGACTGTGCATTTGGAGACACGAAAGATGATGCGTGGGAGCTACTTTGTAGCTCTTCAATTCGTCGATCACGCTGTCGCAAAAATGAAAGGTTAGAAGTACTGATTGAGAACTCGAGTATCCGATAGCGTTGTTACCTGCTCGATTTCGCGCTCATATTTTGCTGCGAATCGCTTGAACTTGCTTCGGGATCGTTCCAGTTGCTGGAAATACATCGGCATCAGTCATACATGCAGTCAAATATCTATCACCGAGCCAGCAATGCGATAAAAAACGTACCTGGATCGTGTCGTCTTGTTGAGCCAAGCGATCTTCTAGTTCTTGACATTTTATCTGGGCTTCTTCCAAAGCATGAAGTGGGAGGTACGAAGATGAGCTGGATGCTTTCCCACCAGATTCTGGTGTGCTTCCAACTGCATTTGATGACCGTGAAATGGATGGGGACGATGGTGGCGATAAGTGCTGTCCCTGAGCATTAGGTGCTACTTCTGTCGATGTAAGCGAAACCTGTCCAGCAGACGGAGGCGTGTGATTGAGTTCGGTCATTTCCATCATCGCAGCCGTGGATCCTTGTAATTGACGCTGGTGAGAAGCTTGAATTTCTTGAGCCATCGCATTCCGCTGCTCTTCAAGGTGTGAGATTAGATTTTCGTTGTTTGCGATTTTCTGACGAAGAGTTGATGCAACGTCTTCCAAGCTCCGCCGCTGCGACTGTTCTGCATGAAGCTTGTCTTGCAAGGATTGATATCGTATTTGCAGGTACTCAACTTCGCCTCCAAATGAATAATACGTTGTGATACGGCAGCATTCTCTGCTTGAGCACCAAATCGCTGAGCGGAGATTTCCGTCGATACCTGTTTTTGAGCATCTAGCTCCTGGACAAGCTGCTGCACTCGTGTCTGAAGATCGTCTTGCGTTTCTTCACTCTCCTCACTTGCAACTTTTCTGTAAGAAAACTGACTTGGTCACGGTACGTTGCAGCCTCAGCGCTCAAAGTCGCATTCGTCTCTTTTGATGCTTGAAGTTGGTTGTCAAGCGTGCCCACTTTTTTCTTAAAGACTCATTCACGACAGCCAGCTCTTCCTGAAGAGCAGATATCTCCGCCCGGGCCTTTTGCATCCCTTCATGTTCTTGAATCAGAGAGCGATAAGTGTGACGTAGGTCCTCCAACTCAATCTGCAAAGTATCCCTCTCCCGCTCAATTCTCGTGTGGTTTGCTTCATGGTTTTGGTCGATTGGGAATGCGAGTGTTCCAATTGTTGCAAGCGGGTGCATTCTTCACTAATGACCTGGTTTTCAACCGTCATGTTCTCTAAATCTTGTGCAAGAGCTGCTAACTCAGCAGTGTGCACGCCCTTTAAATGTTCCAAACGGTCAACCTCGCTTTCCAGCTGGGAGCAGTGCTCTTGGGACTTGTGCAGCTTGTCTTCAGTTTCATTTAACTTGTTCACCAAGTTACCCATCTGCTCCTGCATTCCAGTAGCATCGGATTTCTTGGTCTGCACGGTCTTGCGGAGCTCGTTGTTCTGATTTTCAATTTCGTGATATTTTTCGGTCAACGCGTCCAGTTGGTCGCTTACAATGTCCTTTTCACTATCCAGCGTTTGCGTTAATTTCTTTAGGGATGTGATCTCATTATTCTTCATCGAGATGTCACTTTCAAGCGAGCTGACCTTCAAACTAAGATCATCCGTCTCTTGTTGATGACGCTGGATCTGTTGTTGTCGCTGCTTCGTCTGGAATACCATTTGTTCTCGCGATGACTCTATTTGCTCAATCAGAAGCTTGAAGTTTTCAACAGCTTCACTTTTCTCGGTTAGTGCGCGATCTTTGGACTGAATCTGAGCCCGCAATTGTTTGACCGCAAGTTCACGAGCCCTATTTGTTTCTTTCTTCCTGCAAAAGTTCATCTCGAACAAGAACCAGCTGTGTTTGCACACTTTTGGGTTCGCTTTCTCTTGTTCCAGTCGTGTTTCTAACTGGTGGGAGTTATTTTGTTTCAGTTTTAACTCACTTTGCAGCTGTCGGACCTGGTTTTTCAAATCGCTCACGGAGCTTTGACTAGACTGAAGAGCGTTTTGGCCCGATGATAGTGAATGTTGTTGCGCCTGCACCTCCTTTGACAGCTTTTCAAACTCGTTCTGGTAGTGGTTCCATGTTTGACGGGCATTTCGAAGCTCCACTATTGCAGTGTCGTAGTTGTTCTGCAATTTGGCTTTCTCCTTCTCCAATGTCGAACAGATTTTGCTTGATACAGCAACTTCTGTCTGCAACTTTTGGATTTGATCCGATAATCTCTTGGCATGTAGATTGTCGTTTTCCATTCGGCTCTTCAAGCTAACATTTTGATCGCGCAGGTCTTCCACGTGCCGTTTAAGTGCCAAAGCCTCGTTTTGAACGACTAATTTCTCATTTTCAGTCTCTTCAGCGCGACTTAGAAGCACCTGTGCTTGATTTTGCTTGTCCTTTAGCTCTTGTATATCGTTCTTGCACTCAATGAGCTGTTTTTGAACATCAGCGCACTCATGTTTTTTTACCTCTAGCATCGACTCAAGGTTTTTCTGCATCTTCGACGCCACTTCAGCCTTCTCCAGCAGCTTTTCCTTTTCATGTTCAGCCTCTTGTAACGAAGCCTTTGCTTTCTGTAGATCAGCTTCAAAATTCATCATCTGAAACATTAATTCTTCTTTTTCGCGACGAAGGTCATGTCGTTCTTCTTCCAGCCACTTCATTTCTTGTGCAAATACCGCCTTTCTACTACTGTCCTGAGCTCCATTTTCATCCTCGGCGCCACTAGCAGCTGCTTCTAGCCTGTCCAACTTGCTAGTCAAACGCTCAACCTCTCCTTTTTGAATTACAAGTGCATGATTCAATGATCGACACTCATCGTCACGCTGGGACAGCAGTTTATCCATCGATCGTAATTCGCGATGTAGTGAGGCATTTTTCTCGCTATCGAGAATGCGGCTGTCTTCACTCTGCTTAAGGGATTCGCGCAGAACATCGAGTTCGCGGGTGTGAGCATTAAGAGAAGATCGAGCGTCTTCCAATGAATGTTCCATCTTTGCTTTTTCCGCTTTGATATCCTTCAACTGTGCTTCTGCACGAGCCAAATCACTTGTGAGCACACGGTTGTGCGAATTCGCGTTTGAGAGGGCATTTGTGTACGAGATCTTGTCGTAGTGCATAGCGCGAAGAGAATCTTCAAGGCGGTTCTTGTGCGTCGCCAGTGATTGTACCTGCTCCTTTAGTGACGTCGCATTAGCCATTTCGTTCTCTTCATCCTCAGCTTCGGGTAAAGCCCCAGGTTGAGGATTCGGAGAATGGCTTGCTTCATAGTGTGGGTCTTTACATCGCGAGTGCTCCTCTTCCAGAACGTGGAACTTGGCCCGCAATACGCTCAATTCCTTGACGAAGTGTTCTCGATCCAGCTCGGCTTGCCTAAGCATGAAGAAATTACAATCAGTCCACAACTACATCACGTGGTAGCCTAAACTAGCAAACATACTGCAATTTCTCCGTAATATCACCAGTACGACGAATCTGATCCGTGGCTTCTTTCAGTCGACTCTCATACTTGGCCACCTGATCATTGAGAATATCCACCTGTGTGCTCAACTGTTCCACATACAGCTCCGTCGCTTCTTGCTTTGCCTTAGTCTGATAACGTTCCTCCAAATCCTGTAGTTTTTTTGACGAACTGTTCTCATCGTTGACCACCTGTACCGAGAGCTTCGAAAGTCTGTTGATCTCCTCTTCACGCTTGGCCAGCTTATCATTAAACTGCTCACATTGTGCACGGAGCCTCTCATTCTCTTTCGTCAGCTCAGTCAGTTGTTCCTGGAGGTCTTTGGCCACTTGAGTCTGTTGCTCCTGCTGTATTTTCCTCGCTTGCTGACTGTCCATTGATAGTCTCCTCGGTGATACACTGGGGCTACTCATTTCAATTGAGGCCGAGGCAAAGTCCTGCAAACCTCCAGTCGCAAGAACGCGCTCAAGTTGTGCCTGTAATTTCGCCACTTCTTGGTCCTACAGATCGTCGGTAGAACCTTACTTGTTAGTACAAAATGGTAGTACGTTCTACCAATTGTTCTACTACTACTTCTTGGCACATTGCTGTGTCTTTTGAGTATTGAGGAACTGTAGTTTCTTCACATCATCTCGCAGTCCCTCTAACTGTAGTTCACAGGCCTTTTCCCGCTCTGCAATAGCCTCTTCTTGGTGAATAATCTCGAGATGGAGGCTGTTGTTCTCCCTCGTGAGCTGTGCGTTCTCCTTGCGAAGAGGCAACAGGATCTGGGAGAACTCGAGTGCGTCTCTTTGTGCCTTCTCCAGCTTCTTCTCTGTCGTCTCTCGAGCTCCAGAGGCCGCTAATAAGTCCGTAAGGAGGCGCTGGACGAGTGGAACGCTCTCCAACCCCACAGGCTGCAAAGTAGAACGATAAACACGCTGGAGAGCAAAGGTAGAAGAAGGACAACAGTACCTCATTGTACGCCATGGCTCGTAGCTGCGTCTGCAAGTCCCCGAAGCTCCGCAGCTCCAGCACATCCGACGGCGCCATGACAATCACTCTTGCGCCAATATTCAAATGGACGCGGTTGTCATTCAACTGAGGGAATAGGCAGTGTTGTGATCAGGGATGATAGTAGTACGATTTTCTTCCAAACTAATATATCGATTTTCTTCCAAACTAATATATATCATTTCCTCGGCTTCAAAACTAATAGTGAGCTATTAGTTTCGTTTTTAGCTACAATAGTAGTAGTACTATAGTAGCTAACTATTAATAGTCGACCACCGAAAACAATTCGATCACCGAAGGACGCAACCACAGAAATCATGACTCCGAACTGTCACTGGTAGTAACCTCCATGCGTCGTATCTCTTTTCGTTGTGTTTCAGCACAACCTGCATCTCAGCGCGGTGGTTGTCCGTACGCGTGCGCAAGCTGCTCATGACAACAATCCAACCAGTTGAGAAGACACGTTCTTGGAACGCGTTAGAGGGAGCTCTCCCAACCAACACGGGCTAATGCTGCTATGGACGGAATAGCGTACTTCCAGATTCGCGGAACCATGACAGGATATTGACGTGCTCACAGATGGCTTCAACTCTCCAGCAAATGGCGCCGCCACTACGGACCAGCAGCAACCGGGTCCAGTCGTCTCTGGTCTTTGTCTTGTCTCCGACTGGTGCAGCGCAACAGTGACCCAGTCCACCGTGTACTGCAGCCACTCCTGCAACACCTTGTCAGCTTGTCACAAAGCGTAGATAACGGAGTTGTTTCGGAGTCATCATTGATATAGCAGCTCCACAAATCACCTTGTCATCATCAACGC
The DNA here is from genome assembly GCA_008079305.1 of Phytophthora palmivora. Lineage (NCBI taxonomy): Eukaryota > Oomycota > Peronosporomycetes > Peronosporales > Peronosporaceae > Phytophthora > Phytophthora palmivora. The sequence goes on from VOQZ01002251.1 coordinate 14,920, forward strand.
ACGGAATTAAATCAAGGTTCGGTGATACAGTACTAGCCGGAATGTTCGCGGAACTAGTAGAGGCCGCGTTCACTGCACAAAACACTTCTCGATGCGCGTCAGCCAACATTTTCTTGCCAGCGGCGATGGTTCGGTCGTCGGTACTGTCGTCAATTACGACCCCTTCTCCCTAGCTTCCTTGTCGTTTCCATCTTTACTACACTCTTGTTTGGAAGTCGGTTCTACAGGCGAGGAACGAGGAGATCTTGGAAAATTGAAGAATGAAAGCTTTACACGAGCGTCCACCGTGGCAAATTAAGCGACGTTACATATCAACACAGCACCGCAGTGCGGGTTGGTGCGACGAAAGGCTCATTCTTGCGATCAATGTCGCTCTGTAGTGAGCAATCACACAGTAAAAGTTTCACTTGATTCAAACAAGAGCTGAGCCCTGTTAGTGCTAGCCTGCTGCACTGCCGACCCAGAACGCGCTGGTCAAAAGGGAAGATCGCAAGTTTAAATTACTATCAATCCCTTCTTATCTTCATTATGGTGCCTTGCTTTTGCTTCGAAGTGGCATAATTACACTGAAAGTTGATGAAATGTTGTAATAAACAACCAGAAGCGAGTTTTTCCGTACTTGGTGTTGTTGCTCGTTGATGTGTTCAACGTTGGATTTTCAAGAATGTATTCCCTGCGCAGTATATAGTTGGGATTATGCACTCCGATCAGAACATTTAACAATATAAGGTCATTCACGTGGACCCTGAAAAACAGCATTACAGCCACCATTAACGTTAAACGTCAGTCGTCTACAGAGAAACCGTTTTGGTTAAGAAAGCATTCAATCTTCACGAGAATTTTATCCACGATAAAAAGGTACCATTGGATTATTCTCTTGCTCCAATTTTCAAGAACGCTCTTGAACAGGTGCGTAAAGACAAGGACAAACTGCTATTGCAAAACAGTTCTCAAGGCGAAACACAAAAAATTAACAAGTCAACTAAAGTAGTAAATACAACTTTAACCCGACGAGTGAATTGTTTTTAAACAATTCACTCGTCGGGTTAAAGTTTAAAACAACGAGATATCGATTTTAGCCACAACCACGAGATTCAATAGCACAAAAAAGAATATTAACAAACTTGATTTTTTAACTATTGCAAAATTGTTCTCAAATACAGTTCCTAATTAAAATTTTCAATTGCGAGCATAATTGAAAATTTTATCCGAATAGAACGTAACACAAGTCAAACGACATAATTTTGACTGAAACGAAGTAGATATATTAGTTATTATCCGTAATGTGACCGCCAGTGAGCTCGGGACTTGCTAAACTGTCGTTTTGCGGAGCTATGTTTTGAGAAATTGTGAGATACATGCTCAAATGGAATTAATTTTCCAATAATAATTTGTATCCTCATTTAGGTTAACGATGTGCTGCAAATTGTAAAGTTCGCTGACTTTTCCAATGTGATGCACGAAGTCCCTTCACTTTGAACTTGCTTTCAAGTCTATCAAAGAATGCACATGACACCATCACTCAACCTGCTAATAGAACCTGAAATTTGCGTGCAGGTTACATGTTACGGGTTACATGAGGAGTACCCTAGAAAGGGTACCGCCTCTAGAAATAGATATACTTCTGTGAGTATTCGTTTTAGATACTCACTCGTGGGTGGTGTGTGGACCACACCACTGCCACGCAGGTCGGGCCAACAATTTATATGCTTACATAGGACAAACTATAGTTAATTAGTTATTTGTATTACAGGCCAAACGACCTAATTAACTACTAGAGGCAATGATTTGGGCTGGGAGGACAGAGAATGCAACTAATAGAAGCTTTAAAAAGTGGTGAGGAAATTTGTGTTCTCAGCTGCAACCCAAAGACATTGGAACACATAGTCTGCGTCAAGGCAGCAGTTCATATGCACTCGGAAAGTAAATGATCCCACTCCCGATTTTGACCATACTCAGACCGTGTCTGTGTACCTGCGTATGGGCCAAAATCTTGGAATTGTTTTTGCGTTTTGCGAGTCTGAATATGGTGATACGGTATCACTGATAACCTCTTGTGACCCAAATCTGCTGAAGTAAAGCGCTCATTGTTTTGTAAACACTTCATACTGCGAAAAGTTTAGGGGCACTTCCTAATCGGACACCTCGCATATTCTACGAGTTGGAAGCCGCTACCACTGGTAGAGTCCACTGCATTACAACTACAACCACTACAGTGATTAGTCTGAGCACAGATTGCATAGACTAATTTTGAGCATTGACTAATTTTGAACTTCTAAATTAGTCTAAGATTCAATGAAATTAGAGGAGTGCCTTTTTGCCACCCGTACTATTCATCACCAAAAAACGTACCGACTTGCCTTCGTTATTACCGCTCGAGTCATTTGGTGCCTGTCTCTCTATGGACTTGTTGATTTTTCAATTTCTTTATTGCCTGCAAATTCCTCAGAATACTGTTTGATGATTTCCTGTAGATGAGCGAAGAGTTGACTTGTAACTAGACTCCATCTTTATTCAAAGATTAGCTGCAGCGCATCACAGTATTGCAAGCACAGTAGGCATCACTCTTACCTTGCTTCTGATTCACTTCTCTAACAGCAGCAACTGCTAATTGGAGGAAGAAACCAAACCACGTCGCCAATTTGGCCCATTTTCAAGACTAATTTTGACAATTTAGCTCAGACAAATTGTGAATACACCATAAATAAGTCTGACTAATGCCGTGCGTTGCCCGGAGAAGCTCTGGATATTTATACCGACCTGTTTTACAAAACAAATTTGTTAGCAAAACATCCTCGATGAAGCCTTATATAACATGCATTAGAAATTTAGCAATTGAAATACTTAGAGACAGATTTTTGGTGCCAGCGTTATAAATCCATCGCCTGCAGTCTCAAGCTCTCTCGAAGTGCGTCTTGACTTGGAATTAAGTACTTGTGGTGAATCGTAGGCATCAAGCCGGATTCCGCAGCCATCAAGTTTGACGAACAGACAGTGAACAACCTGGTACATCCAGGTTGATCACAGACGGAGAGATGTCTAACCCTGGTGTATCCAAGTCAGCAATCTCCACCTGGCCAAACATTCATGGATCTTGTAGGACAGGCCGCCAGTGATCCAAGTGGAATCTCTGGTTGTCTTGCATGTTGCCTCTGATGCTGTCGTCAGCATAAGGACTGTATACTTTCATTGAGACGGAAGGGTGGTGACGACTATTCTATCCTCTCACTTTACAAACTGCTAGCTACTGCACAAGTTACATCAATACACTTGGCTACAAGTTTCCTGCAGGATCGCCACCTGCATTGCTTTGTGTTGGTGTTGCTTCAACCTCCGGAAAACACCACAAAGAATTCTTTAGTGGGTCGTACTACTCCAACAGCGTAGTACTCGACTTGCTAGCTGAACTGCTGTCTTCACTACGTCTTCCTTGATCAAGTGTCGACGCCAATTGTGAAGATACTACTCGTTTGTCATGTCGAAACGGCGTGCCGTTGAAACTGATTTGGATGATGATGAGTCCTGCCACACTCTTCTATGGTACAGTCCCCATTTTTGCTCCCATTCTACCCGCCGAAGTTGAGCTCAATTTCTCACGAAGCTTTGGTCAAATGGAACAAGCGGCGCAAGGAGTATGAGGCCAAGATGAGGGCTCGCTGTAGGGGTTCTGGTGAAGACTACAACCTGGTGACGCAGGGTGTTAAAGAGACGTTTGACCTAAACCTCTTATCTACATTTTGCACGCTGCGGCTTCGGATGGACGTCGTAGATGTCACTGAGGAGCGGCTAATTGCCGAAATCAAAACTCTGTTTGGAAAAGTCAAGAACGACGACCTTCCTGACATAAGGCTCTGTTCTCGAAGGAGCTGCAGATGGATTTGAAGGAGAGTGATGTGGATGCTCGCGTACTGTCTTACTTTCAGCGCTTTACGGAAGTCGTCCTGGAGAATGGCCTTGAGGAAGTATTCTCTGGCGCTGACGGAGAAGCTGAAAAGTGCAGACGTTTGATCTCAAGCTTGGCTCCTCCCGTTCTGAAGAAAACAGTGAAGAATGCTGTCCGTTGGACCCATAAAGGCGGCAAGAATATTCAAGAACTGTATACGCTAGTCTACAGAAGGCTGTGGAGCACGAACGCCATTTCCAGCAGAATAAACGGATGAGGATGACAGCAAAATACATGCCTACGCTGCCCAAATCTGCTAAGGATGCTGGAAGTGATGTTTCATCAAAGAAGCCTGCCAAACCTAACTCGGAGAAGAAGTTTACTCAACAGAAAACGAGCGAACGTCGAGAAGAAAACAACAAGAAACACGACAAGCAGCCTATTACGCGTAAGGAGCCACCGTCGCCATGCCCGAAGTGCCAGGAAAATGCACTGGCTCAGCGATTGCGATAAAGCGACCGATGCGGAGAAGATTGTCCTGCGGCAGAAGCTTCGTGAAGCAAATAAAGCCCGCAAATCTCGCACGAAAAGATTAAAAAGCTGATGCCCTCAACGTCTCGTACTGTGACGATTAATGGAATTCTGGACCACCGTGCTGTCCGGACACTGGTTCCGATCATATACAGTAATTAGCAGATCACAGTGGAAACAATTACTCGAAGTTGACCCTTCGGTAGAGGCAATCCCTTTGGACACTCAGTACGTAGTCTAGCGTATGGTTCTCACTCGGTTGTGGCTACTAAGAAGGCGCTACTTCACGTTTTGATTCACACGGCTGCTGGACCGGTGCAGCCAGCGGAAGCTGTGCCTTGCCTCATTATGGATGTGGACGATGACGAATTTATCATTGGACGAGATTTGTAGGTTCTTTGGGTATCGATGTGGATCGCCAATTGGAACAACTTGCCTCTCATGGAGATGATGAGACGAATGGAGACCCTTTTGAACTGGAAGCTGACGAA
>VOQZ01002252.1:0-68700 GCA_008079305.1 Phytophthora palmivora
CAATGGATTCATGGGTAATGACTAAGATTCCAACACTGTAGGCGACGAAAATAATGGCAAACGCTTTTGGGACAGATCGTTGCACTGCGATCATCTTTTCCACTGACCCACTGCGTACTGGAGGATGTAGAAGAGAACGTTTCCGCCTTGGCTGCTGGTGTTGGTGATTTTCACATCCCATTTCGATCAAAACTTCCACGATACGCTTCAAACGATAGCTGAATGCGAGATCATCCCGATCCGAAGAAAAAGTCAACCTCATCGAGAATTCGAAGGGAATCCAAGAACGAACGAACAAGAGCAATTTCTGCTGGATTTGCATACATCCGTGCTCTCCTTTCAAAGAGCCGATGGGTAACACTTCCAGGCTGATGAAATACACGGCACGGTCGTAGTGGAAATTCTCTTTACAAAAATAAAGCACTGTGAGAGGATAAAGCACCGTTGAGCCGAAGTCGAAGAGCGAGTCCACTAGCACTTCCACAAGCGCTGTACAGCTGGAAAAGATGATTGCGACTGCAAATGAAAGGAATTAGCGATGCCATGGCTGCAAGTCCGTAGACGATTTGAACTGGACTTCCAGCCTCCAGTATGTCGTGAAGTAGAAGCGCGAGCATTAGATGTCTTGGATTTTCAAAAGAAGTTCTGCAGCATACTTGCGGTTAGTTAAACAAACCATTGTAAATCGACTTCGCATAGCTTACCCAAAAACTTGCGATTTGCCCATGAATATTTGTGAGTGCATTCCATTGTACATACAACTTCCAACTCTTGGTGAAGAATTTTTGAGAAAATGTCGTGCCCAATTCCCCGTTCGCTCGTGATCGTGCTGCAGCTCTCCAGCGTTCTAGAAAATTATCTAGTTTTCGCTCAATCATGTTCTTCTGAGACCGCCAAACCAGTATTTTGAGCAGAATATACATGTAAAACACCACCACGATACTTAATCCTGCCACGCTACAAGCTTGCAATGTACTCCATTCATCTGGAATAAGCCAAAATTTACCGCTATCCAACATGCTGGTGTCCATGAGCACGTTAGTTGCATCGTTTGGTGTAATAATCAAAATAATGAGCCAAATAGTCCACGCGATGCAGCCCAACACCATTGCAACAATTGGAATTCCAAAAAGTCCAAAAGCTTCGTGGAATGAAATTTTGTGTTTATCCGCCTCCTGTGAGCGTAGATTGAGAATATTTGCAAGGGAACCACTTGAAGTATCTTGGTATTCCGAGAGGAGGTATCCCAGGACCAACTGTCGCGATTTTGCGCGTAGATGATAAAGCCTGAAGAATGTTTGATAATCGAGGGCTGTCCTTCTGGATGGGAACATCGATGACCTTAGCAACCATGACGCTTAGAACTATTCGACAGAAACCTAGAAACTGTGTTGAATCGACCCAGAATATACATCTAAGTTGGGCTGCTGAATCATCTTTACAACGTACATTACTTCGAAGATTCCAATGGACCAGACTCAAGAGCATGGAATGTAAAAATGAAAAACATTTAGATGATATTCCTGACGTATATCATCAGTAAGAAATTAGGTACCGCCGATTTTTTGTGGCATTGACAAGGAGTGATTGAAACAAGCAAGCTCAATAAGAATCAAATCTGTTTTGGAGTATCACATATCGTGATGTGCCAAGGCCCGAGAGTCTTTACAAGCAGAACGTTTCATTGCTGCCAAAGTAAAAGCCGGAAACCTTCAAGCTAAACTTGGGCATTTTCAGGATAGTAACAACCAAACTCAAATAGAAGGCCACTTAACACAATAAAAAACGTGGGCATTTCCGAAACACAGCAAGTAGTCGGTTTTCAATTTGCCACAGTCTGTATGAAGCCACGCCGCAATACAGCAATAATTGTCCGCCTGATTCACAGCTTCATCAAGATAGTCCAAACGTTTGGGGTATTTTACGAAATGTTTGGGGGAAATTGACAACAGTCAAGGTTGTGCCTGTCGGGCCTACCATCAGCGACATCTCCCCAACTAGAAAGTCAATTCGTAGATTATCTTCCCACATCACAAAGCTCCATCGACAACACGCTGTGATTATTACTTCGAAGTTTCTATCCTTTCGCGATGCTTTTGGTGTTCTGGGTCCTCCTATGGTTTTGGTGGCATTGACTTGCATTTTATGGACAGCTTGGCTAATTATCTTGACTGTTGCGCCAAACAAGACTGCGAATTTCCTCATGAACACCGGTCTTTATGATGACGGACAATTTTGGCTTATTCCTGAGAAGCTCACGGTGCTGCAGGTTTTCAGCGTTGGCGGCCTCGTAGTTGTCGCGGTAATGTATATGTTGGTGCTGAAAATTTTACTCTGGCGAACCCATCGACAGGTAGAAACTACACTTTTTGATGAAATGCTTCAGCATTGCGCACCTAATGTGGTCACTAGCCCGACGGACCTAGAATTTTCTCACCGCGCTCGAAGGTTGGTTTGGGAGTATATATTTTCTTGAAAGAGCTCACAGGATTCCACGGCAAATTTCGCAAGCTTTGGGTAAGTCTTTGTGTCGGAAATTTCGCAACACTAACTCCTGGTGGTAGAATTTATGTCTTAAAGCTTTCGACTTAGCAATGCAGACATTTGTATTGAGAAAAATGTTGGAAGAGGGAATTCCAGTGCACATCATACTTGGTTTTGCAGGATTCATGGCATTAAACTCTGCTTCATGTGCCATTGCGATTTTAAGTGGTAGACTCTCTCTCTTTTTCAGAAATTCTCATCGACTCGTTGTTCGACCTTGGAGCAACCGTATTGCTTCCTATCCTTGTACTTTGCTACTGTTCACGCACATTTGATTATGACCACGACGTGTTTCTCATCTACTTGGAGTTAATGCCGATCGGAAGTTTTGAAAGGCGCGCACGAATGTTTGCAGATCCAAGTGAGATTGAACTTTTCCGCGTGGCTTTCGACTCGATTCGGATTTGCTCAATGGATGATCTCTTGGTGCGCATCTCAATGAATCTGGGATTTTCCTATCGCTTCAAACGGGTCGCGGAAGTACAAATTCAGATGCGAACACAACGTTTATGCGTGCAACGAAAAACGGAAACGACGAGAACAAACAACCTACGATTCCGACGTTTCGAAGTGGAACGAGGTCCTGCCAGAAAGCAATACCGAGGTCGATTGCATTAATTTTTATCGCTTTCAGTGTTGGGGTTCTCGTTATTACACAGCAAGCCATAACTACGTCTCAGAGTATTTGTAGACCTCATCCAGAATGCGTCGTATATGCCTACCGATGGCGAGAGAGCAACTTTTGTCCATGTAGAGCGCTAGTGGATGGGAACCGCGCTCCGATGACATATTACGAGTGGACGCATTCACTTGATGCTACAGAAATGGTGAAAAACCTTGCTACCGCTGGCACGCTAGAGACATTTCAATTGATTAATCGACAGCTAACGGTCTTGCCAGATGAACTCCGAAATTGTCGGGACCTTAAGTTCATGTGCGTAGTTGCTATATTTCATATCGCAAACGTTTTTCTGACAAGAGTCTGGTTGTGTAGATCTATTGTCAATTGTGCGATTGAGGAGTTACCTGTCTGGGCAAAAGAATTCCAGAACCTCGAATTTCTGTAAGTTTCGCTGATGATGCTTGGATAAATCAAGTTAATTGCTCAAAGTCTTGGAACTAATCCAAAATCTTGGAAATAATTCAGGCAAATTGAAGGTAAGATTGGAAGTGATAACCTTGGCAACCTAGCCTCTGATCTCTTTACCAACATGCCCGAGTTGAGGTACCTCCAACTGGGACTGCATCAACGCATGACACAATTACCACCACTTGGTGGGGTACCAAATTTGTGCTGTATAATTCTTGCTCGTATGAGCGGGATCACTGAGCTGCCATCTTTTGCACATGTGTCACAACTGGAGAGAATGGAATTTACTGTCATGAAGCAGTTAGCTTGGTTGCCAGATTTCGAACGCATCGGCCCCGTCATTCACTTTGCAGTTTATCAAGGAGCGTATTTGTGCTGCAATGGATTCCTCGGTATTTGTGATCTCACACTTCCGTACTGCAAAACCACGACATGCCTACAAAATGCCTCACATAGAGCTACACCCTCAACGCTTCAGGTGTTCGAGAAATTTTCCGCCAGTGTCTGCGAGCCAGATTTTGGAGTCTCTCAAACACCAACTGCTGCTACGATTCAAATGTGCAATGGAATTCCATTCCGACGGTGCAGTTTACCAGGTGTCGAGCCAAATACAACCGTTATCGGTATGTGCTACAACCACCGTATGCAAGTCCTAGCCTGTAATCCAGATCCTGCTATAATTCAAGTTCGAATACGACAGATACAAAAAGGAGTTGGGCTTCCCTGCGATCCTGTCGAGGAAGCATGGCTTGGGTGTGGTAACACAAAAGTTATCGGTGCGAGATAAATTTTAATGCACTAATAGTTAGTAAAATGCTACTTCAGAAGTAGTATTCGTATTTGAATTGTAAACGGTAGTGAAAAAATTCCCTGTCGGGCCTAGAATCGTACCAAACTCAACGACAGTTCGTGAGTTTCATTTTCTTAAGCATTTTCGGAGAAGAGTGAAGTCGTTCCTTCACCATTTTCACGCCGTGGTTGCCATGGTATTTCAAAACTTCGAGCAACGCGAAATGCTGGAAAGGTCCGTGTACTTACGATTGGAAGTGTAATTAGACCCTTTAGTGGTTACTGGAGCTGCGTCATTTGGGTCACGCGGCTCATTATCCTCAGTACTTTACCCAACGTACTAGCCAATTTGCTTATGAACACCAGCGAGTTTGACAACGATCAGTTTTGGCTTATTCCAGATGGAACACACTGCAACCTTCATGTGTCAACACCATTGTGAGGTAGACGCCTGAAGATGTGAATCGGACTCCACCGATGCCCAGCACCTTTGATATCAACAATTTGACCCTCTGATGTTCTTCGCTAGATTGCTAGTCACTGCATCCAAGCCACGCCTCCTCCACGACGTCACAAGGAGTACCAACATTTAAGCTGATTTGAAGCTTGCGTACTGCGATGTTATTGGGGTCGGGATTGCATGACAAAACTTGCATCCGCAGGTTGTAGCACATGCCTTCGAAAACCTCGTTAGTCGTGGGGTCTACGATCTCACATCGACGATAGGGTACACCTCCACATTGATCTACAGATGCTTTCGTTGGGATGTCTGCAAATTCGAGGATACTGTCTGGAGTTTTAAAGCACACTGCCGGACCGAAGCTTTTGAGTAAATTCACCATCACTGGGCTCGCACGAAGACTGCTATCAGTCAAACATGTTGCCGCAGGGAAACCGTGCACGATATCGGCGTCGCAAAATGAGTGAGTGAGATCACACGATCCGAGATACCCGTTGCAGCACAGAAAACTGGGGCGAAACACGGTAATACTGAGAAGATGCTTTAAATGCAGGAGGTCCGGCAATGCCTCAAGTAGAGGGAGGTATGCAATGACAATCCCTCGCAGATCTTGTGCCTTGTCCAGGTCAGGAAGACGGGTAAGCCCGAATAGATGTGCTAACTCAAGTGTTTGGAGCTTTGGTGTTCCGTCCAGTGTTGGTAAGTTTGTCAGTGAAGAATGCAATGCAAAATGAAGAAATAGCAGGCGCGGCATGTTGCTGAATAGATCCTTTGGTAAATACACCAAGTTCTTGCTCCCTTGTTTGCCTTCCACGTGTCTGTACAACAAGAACCACACGGTTGTTTAGAACTCGAATCGAACACATAATCTGTCTACTGACTGGTCTTACAGGAATTCAAGTGATTTCCAGTTACTTGTCCAATCTGGAAACGATGTGGTGGAAGTGTAGATCAGCGATCTGTCAGAACCAAAACTTGTGTTAGGTCCAGATTTTTTTCCTTATGCTTCCAAGCGTACATACAAATGTTCGAGTTGACAATTTCCTAGCTCGCTAGGCAGCTCCAACAGCTTCCGGTTGATGATCCGAAGCACTTTGAGATCACCAGAGGCAGCTAATGTCTTCACCTTATCAGTGATGTCCACCGGGTTATTCCACTCGTCAAATGTTTTCGGACCTTTATCAATGTCAATAAGTGTGCGGCAAGGACAGATATCCATGCTGGGGGTTGTCCATGGAAATCGATAGGCGTAAACTAAGCACTCCGCGTAAGGGTTGCAAGCGGTTCGCGAGTTTCGGATTGCGTAATGAACGTGTGAAACTACTAGAGTGATGAGAAGTATGAAAAGCAGCGCAAACGTCCTGGGAATTCTGTTTTGGCGCCGAGTGTGAAACTTCGTGTGCCTTCGCGGATAAACCAGCCGCCGATTTGTTTTCATCATCACCTCAGTGACTCCATTGAGTCGGTGCCAGAAAGATAAATTCATCAGTAAGCGGATCATTAGGAGTAGTGCTGTTTCATCTCGAAGCGAGTTGAAATTGATTCGAAACAGCTCCACTTGTGCCGGGTCTGCAAAGAGTCGAGCGATGACCTCGAAGCTTCCTGGAGGTAATTTCTGGAGGTATGTGCGGAATACACCATGATCAAACTGGAAGTTGTGGTAACAGTAGATTAGCACCAAGATGGGATACCCAATCGTGGCGATGAGATCGAAGCTGTTACGAGTACTTATCAGCAAGTATAGTTATTATTCATGTATTAGTGCAGTACGTACATAGAGTCAAGAAGAATCTCACTTAAGGCCGAATGGTTATCGAATAGGATGGACTGGACGCAAGAGAAGCAATTGGAGCTGATGAACGCGGTCCATCCGTACACTAACGCTTCTGGAAAGCCATTTTCAAGGTAGGTGCTCAGCAAAATGAGCTGCGTTGTTAGATCTGCTATTTTGTGTGCAAGATTCTAGATCCACAGCAATCAATTCTGATGTCATAACATGAGATAAAGACACCAACTTACCCAATATTTTCGATATGAACCATTGATTTGTGTTAATTCTCGCCAGAATTCAGAGACAGTGATTCTTTTTCGTTGAACCGGAGCCATGCCGTTTTTGTCCTCGATACTAGCTTTTCGGATTTTTCTCCCTCTTCCAGTAAAAGGAGCTGGAACGGCACGCCAAACGAGAATCTTCATTACGATATGTAAATATCCCATTTCAATGAACGCCAATCCAAAAATTCTAGCAAGTTTGATACCAGCGTCCTGCTCCACAAGCAGCCAAAATTGCCCATTGTCATAGCCTCCAGTGTTCATAAGATAATTTGCTGTCTCGTTAGGCGCTACTGTAATGATGATCAACCATGCCGTCCAAATGATCGAAACCAAGAGGAATAGCAATAATGGAATACCGAGTGCTCCAAATGTCTGCCAAAATGAAATACGATGTGCAGTAGTTGTGTTTGACACCTTTGCTGGTCGATCAAAAGAAGCTGACATTGGGTCAGAGAGTCTTTCGAGCGGAACGATATCACTCCGACTGGGGCCTCGAAGAGTTTTTAACCACTCGGCAGACCCATCAAGTGACCGTCGAATGTGTGAGCTGAGTCTACACGACATGTTGTCTGCGCATGGTTTTTTTGTCGGGATATCATCAACGGGTGGCGACATATGAGACCTCATTTGTGTTCGTAGTTGATCCGCCAAAAATATGGTGTGCATTCATGTGTCTATTTACAAGGTAAAAACGTTAGATCAACGAGAACTGTTTTCCGTACCAACAATACAATTCAACTTCGATAGCATAGCCCAAACCTACAAGGCATTAAAGTGATTGACTACTTGTACGCAAGCATGTCTGGTAGCAATCAGGATAGTATACTCGTCATCGTCTATTGTAATCAGGCCTCGCAGCAAAATGATACCAAGTGTCTAGATCACAATACATCATTCTATTAAGTAGAAGCGGACACATCGGGGGTACTGATATCAACAGGGTGTCTTCTAGACCGACTAGACGACGATGACGACGAACGAGAGTGTTTGGATCGGTATGACTGTGCATTTGGAGACACGAAAGATGATGCGTGGGAGCTACTTTGTAGCTCTTCAATTCGTCGATCACGCTGTCGCAAAAATGAATGGTTAGAAGTACTGATTGAGAACTCGAGTATCCGATAGCGTTGTTACCTGCTCGATTTCGCGCTCATATTTTGCTGCGAATCGCTTGAACTTGCTTCGGGATCGTTCCAGTTGCTGGAAATACATCGGCATCAGTCATACATGCAGTCAAATATCTATCACCGAGCCAGCAATGCGATAAAAAACGTACCTGGATCGTGTCGTCTTGTTGAGCCAAGCGATCTTCTAGTTCTTGACATTTTATCTGGGCTTCTTCCAAAGCATGAAGTGGGAGGTACGAAGATGAGCTGGATGCTTTCCCACCAGATTCTGGTGTGCTTCCAACTGCATTTGATGACCGTGAAATGGATGGGGACGATGGTGGCGATAAGTGCTGTCCCTGAGCATTAGGTGCTACTTCTGTCGATGTAAGCGAAACCTGTCCAGCAGACGGAGGCGTGTGATTGAGTTCGGTCATTTCCATCATCGCAGCCGTGGATCCTTGTAATTGACGCTGGTGAGAAGCTTGAATTTCTTGAGCCATCGCATTCCGCTGCTCTTCAAGGTGTGAGATTAGATTTTCGTTGTTTGCGATTTTCTGACGAAGAGTTGATGCAACGTCTTCCAAGCTCCGCCGCTGCGACTGTTCTGCATGAAGCTTGTCTTGCAAGGATGTGATATCGTATTTGCAGGTACTCAACTTCGCCTCCAAATGAATAATACGTTGTGATACGGCAGCATTCTCTGCTTGAGCACCAAATCGCTGAGCGGAGATTTCCGTCGATACCTGTTTTTGAGCATCTAGCTCCTGGACAAGCTGCTGCACTCGTGTCTGAAGATCGTCTTGCGTTTCTTCACTCTCCTGCAACTTTTCTGTAAGAAAACTGACTTGGTCACGGTACGTTGCAGCCTCAGCGCTCAAAGTCGCATTCGTCTCTTTTGATGCTTGAAGTTGGTTGTCAAGCGTGCCCACTTGTTTTCTTAAAGACTCATTCACGACAGCCAGCTCTTCCTGAAGAGCAGATATCTCCGCCCGGGCCTTTTGCATCCCTTCATGTTCTTGAATCAGAGAGCGATAAGTGTGACGTAGGTCCTCCAACTCAATCTGCAAAGTATCCCTCTCCCGCTCAATTTCTCGTGTGGTTTGCTTCATGGTTTTGGTCGATTGGGAATGCGAGTGTTCCAATTGTTGCAAGCGGGTGCATTCTTCACTAATGACCTGGTTTTCAACCGTCATGTTCTCTAAATCTTGTGCAAGAGCTGCTAACTCAGCAGTGTGCACGCCCTTTAAATGTTCCAAACGGTCAACCTCGCTTTCCAGCTGGGAGCAGTGCTCTTGGGACTTGTGCAGCTTGTCTTCAGTTTCATTTAACTTGTTCACCAAGTTACCCATCTGCTCCTGCATTCCAGTAGCATCGGATTTCTTGGTCTGCACGGTCTTGCGGAGCTCGTTGTTCTGATTTTCAATTTCGTGATATTTTTCGGTCAACGCGTCCAGTTGGTCGCTTACAATGTCCTTTTCACTATCCAGCGTTTGCGTTAATTTCTTTAGGGATGTGATCTCATTATTCTTCATCGAGATGTCACTTTCAAGCGAGCTGACCTTCAAACTAAGATCATCCGTCTCTTGTTGATGACGCTGGATCTGTTGTTGTCGCTGCTTCGTCTGGAATACCATTTGTTCTCGCGATGACTCTATTTGCTCAATCAGAAGCTTGAAGTTTTCAACAGCTTCACTTTTCTCGGTTAGTGCGCGATCTTTGGACTGAATCTGAGCCCGCAATTGTTTGACCGCAAGTTCACGAGCCCTATTTGTTTCTTTCACCTGCAAAAGTTCATCTCGAACAAGAACCAGCTGTGTTTGCACACTTTTGTGGTTCGCTTTCTCTTGTTCCAGTCGTGTTTCTAACTGGTGGGAGTTATTTTGTTTCAGTTTTAACTCACTTTGCAGCTGTCGGACCTGGTTTTTCAAATCGCTCACGGAGCTTTGACTAGACTGAAGAGCGTTTTGGCCCGATGATAGTGAATGTTGTTGCGCCTGCACCTCCTTTGACAGCTTTTCAAACTCGTTCTGGTAGTGGTTCCATGTTTGACGGGCATTTCGAAGCTCCACTATTGCAGTGTCGTAGTTGTTCTGCAATTTGGCTTTCTCCTTCTCCAATGTCGAACAGATTTTGCTTGATACAGCAACTTCTGTCTGCAACTTTTGGATTTGATCCGATAATCTCTTGGCATGTAGATTGTCGTTTTCCATTCGGCTCTTCAAGCTAACATTTTGATCGCGCAGGTCTTCCACGTGCCGTTTAAGTGCCAAAGCCTCGTTTTGAACGACTAATTTCTCATTTTCAGTCTCTTCAGCGCGACTTAGAAGCACCTGTGCTTGATTTTGCTTGTCCTTTAGCTCTTGTATATCGTTCTTGCACTCAATGAGCTGTTTTTGAACATCAGCGCACTCATGTTTTTTTACCTCTAGCATCGACTCAAGGTTTTTCTGCATCTTCGACGCCACTTCAGCCTTCTCCAGCAGCTTTTCCTTTTCATGTTCAGCCTCTTGTAACGAAGCCTTTGCTTTCTGTAGATCAGCTTCAAAATTCATCATCTGAAACATTAATTCTTCTTTTTCGCGACGAAGGTCATGTCGTTCTTCTTCCAGCCACTTCATTTCTTGTGCAAATACCGCCTTTCTACTGTCCTGAGCTCCATTTTCATCCTCGGCGCCACTAGCAGCTGCTTCTAGCCTGTCCAACTTGCTAGTCAAACGCTCAACCTCTCCTTTTTGAATTACAAGTGCATGATTCAATGATCGACACTCATCGTCACGCTGGGACAGCAGTTTATCCATCGATCGTAATTCGCGATGTAGTGAGGCATTTTTCTCGCTATCGAGAATGCGGCTGTCTTCACTCTGCTTAAGGGATTCGCGCAGAACATCGAGTTCGCGGGTGTGAGCATTAAGAGAAGATCGAGCGTCTTCCAATGAATGTTCCATCTTTGCTTTTTCCGCTTTGATATCCTTCAACTGTGCTTCTGCACGAGCCAAATCACTTGTGAGCACACGGTTGTGCGAATTCGCGTTTGAGAGGGCATTTGTGTACGAGATCTTGTCGTAGTGCATAGCGCGAAGAGAATCTTCAAGGCGGTTCTTGTGCGTCGCCAGTGATTGTACCTGCTCCTTTAGTGACGTCGCATTAGCCATTTCGTTCTCTTCATCCTCAGCTTCGGGTAAAGCCCCAGGTTGAGGATTCGGAGAATGGCTTGCTTCATAGTGTGGGTCTTTACATCGCGAGTGCTCCTCTTCCAGAACGTGGAACTTGGCCCGCAATACGCTCAATTCCTTGACGAAGTGTTCTCGATCCAGCTCGGCTTGCCTAAGCATGAAGAAATTACAATCAGTCCACAACTACATCACGTGGTAGCCTAAAACTAGCAAACATACTGCAATTTCTCCGTAATATCACCAGTACGACGAATCTGATCCGTGGCTTCTTTCAGTCGACTCTCATACTTGGCCACCTGATCATTGAGAATATCCACCTGTGTGCTCAACTGTTCCACATACAGCTCCGTCGCTTCTTGCTTTGCCTTAGTCTGATAACGTTCCTCCAAATCCTGTAGTTTTTTTGACGAACTGTTCTCATCGTTGACCACCTGTACCGAGAGCTTCGAAAGTCTGTTGATCTCCTCTTCACGCTTGGCCAGCTTATCATTAAACTGCTCACATTGTGCACGGAGCCTCTCATTCTCTTTCGTCAGCTCAGTCAGTTGTTCCTGGAGGTCTTTGGCCACTTGAGTCTGTTGCTCCTGCTGTATTTTCCTCGCTTGCTGACTGTCCATTGATAGTCTCCTCGGTGATACACTGGGGCTACTCATTTCAATTGAGGCCGAGGCAAAGTCCTGCAAACCTCCAGTCGCAAGAACGCGCTCAAGTTGTGCCTGTAATTTCGCCACTTCTTGGTCCTACAGATCGTCGGTAGAACCTTACTTGTTAGTACAAAATGGTAGTACGTTCTACCAATTGTTCTACCTACTTTCTTGGCACATTGCTGTGTCTTTTGAGTATTGAGGAACTGTAGTTTCTTCACATCATCTCGCAGTCCCTCTAACTGTAGTTCACAGGCCTTTTCCCGCTCTGCAATAGCCTCTTCTTGGTGAATAATCTCGAGATGGAGGCTGTTGTTCTCCCTCGTGAGCTGTGCGTTCTCCTTGCGAAGAGGCAACAGGATCTGGGAGAACTCGAGTGCGTCTCTTTGTGCCTTCTCCAGCTTCTTCTCTGTCGTCTCTCGAGCTCCAGAGGCCGCTAATAAGTCCGTAAGGAGGCGCTGGACGAGTGGAACGCTCTCCAACCCCACAGGCTGCAAAGTAGAACGATAAACACGCTGGAGAGCAAAGGTAGAAGAAGGACAACAGTACCTCATTGTACGCCATGGCTCGTAGCTGCGTCTGCAAGTCCCCGAAGCTCCGCAGCTCCAGCACATCCGACGGCGCCATGACAATCACTCTTGCGCCAATATTCAAATGGACGCGGTTGTCATTCAACTGAGGGAATAGGCAGTGTTGTGATCAGGGATTGATAGTAGTACGATTTTCTTCCAAACTAATATATCGATTTTCTTCCAAACTAATATATCATTTCCTCGGCTTCAAAACTAATAGTGAGCTATTAGTTTCGTTTTTAGCTACAATAGTAGTAGTACTATAGTAGCTAACTATTAATAGTCGACCACCGAAAACAATTCGATCACCGAAGGACGCAACCACAGAATCATGACTCCGAACTGTCACTGGTAGTAACCTCCATGCGTCGTATCTCTTTTCGGTTGTGTTTCAGCACAACCTGCATCTCAGCGCGGTGGTTGTCCGTACGCGTGCGCAAGCTGCTCATGACAATCCAACCAGTTGAGAAGACACGTTCTTGGAACGCGTTAGAGGGAGCTCTCCCCAACCAAACACGGGCTAATGCTGCTATGGACGGAAATAGCGTACTTCCAGATTCGCGGAACCATGACAGGATATTGACGTGCTCACAGATGGCTTCAACTCTCCAGCAAATGGCGCCGCCACTACGGACCAGCAGCAACCGGGTCCAGTCGTCTCTGGTCTTTGTCTTGTCTACCGACTGGTGCAGCGCAACAGTGACCCAGTCCACCGTGTACTGCAGCCACTCCTGCAACACCTTGTCAGCTTGGTCACAAAGCGTAGATAACGGAGTTGTTTCGGGAGTCATCATTGATATAGCAGCTCCACAAATCACCTTGTCATCATCAACGCACGGAATTAAATCAAGGTTCGGTGATACAGTACTAGCCGGAATGTTCGCGGAACTAGTAGAGGCCGCGTTCACTGCACAAAACACTTCTCGATGCGCGTCAGCCAACATTTTCTTGCCAGCGGCGATGGTTCGGTCGGTACTGTCGTCAATTACGCCCTTCTCCCTAGCTTCCTTGTCGTTTCCATCTTTACTACACTCTTGTTTGGAAGTCGGTTCTACAGGCGAGGAACGAGGAGATCTTGGAAAATTGAAGAATGAAAGCTTTACACGAGCGTCCACCGTGGCAAATTAAGCGACGTTACATATCAACACAGCACCGCAGTGCGGGTTGGTGCGACGAAAGGCTCATTCTTGCGATCAATGTCGCTCTGTAGTGAGCAATCACACAGTAAAAGTTTCACTTGATTCAAACAAGAGCTGAGCCCTGTTAGTGCTAGCCTGCTGCACTGCCGACCCAGAACGCGCTGGTCAAAAGGGAAGATCGCAAGTTTAAATTACTATCAATCCCTTCTTATCTTCATTATGGTGCCTTGCTTTTGCTTCGAAGTGGCATAATTACACTGAAAGTTGATGAAATGTTGTAATAAACAACCAGAAGCGAGTTTTTCCGTACTTGGTGTTGTTGCTCGTTGATGTGTTCAACGTTGGATTTTCAAGAATGTATTCCCTGCGCAGTATATAGTTGGGATTATGCACTCCGATCAGAACATTTAACAATATAAGGTCATTCACGTGGACCCTGAAAAACAGCATTACAGCCACCATTAACGTTAAACGTCAGTCGTCTACAGAGAAACCGTTTTGGTTAAGAAAGCATTCAATCTTCACGAGAATTTTATCCACGATAAAAAGGTACCATTGGATTATTCTCTTGCTCCAATTTTCAAGAACGCTCTTGAACAGGTGCGTAAAGACAAGGACAAACTGCTATTGCAAAACAGTTCTCAAGGCGAAACACAAAAAATTAACAAGTCAACTAAAGTAGTAAATACAACTTTAACCCGACGAGTGAATTGTTTTTAAACAATTCACTCGTCGGGTTAAAGTTTAAAAACAACGAGATATCGATTTTAGCCACAAACCACGAGATTCAATAGCACAAAAAAGAATATTAACAAACTTGATTTTTTAACTATTGCAAAATTGTTCTCAAATACAGTTCCTAATTAAAATTTTCAATTGCGAGCATAATTGAAAATTTTATCCGAATAGAACGTAACACAAGTCAAACGACATAATTTTGACTGAAAACGAAGTAGATATATTAGTTATTATCCGTAATGTGACCGCCAGTGAGCTCGGGACTTGCTAAACTGTCGTTTTGCGGAGCTATGTTTTGAGAAATTGTGAGATACATGCTCAAATGGAATTAATTTTCCAATAATAATTTGTATCCTCATTTAGGTTAACGATGTGCTGCAAATTGTAAAGTTCGCTGACTTTTCCAATGTGATGCACGAAGTCCCTTCACTTTGAACTTGCTTTCAAGTCTATCAAAGAATGCACATGACACCATCACTCAACCTGCTAATAGAACCTGAAATTTGCGTGCAGGTTACATGTTACGGGGTTACATGAGGAGTACCCTAGAAAGGGTACCGCCTCTAGAAATAGATATACTTCTGTGAGTATTCGTTTTAGATACTCACTCGTGGGTGGTGTGGACCACACCACTGCCACGCAGGTCGGGCCAACAATTTATATGCTTACATAGGACAAACTATAGTTAATTAGTTATTTGTATTACAGGCCAAACGACCTAATTAACTACTAGAGGCAATGATTTGGGCTGGGAGGACAGAGAATGCAACTAATAGAAGCTTTAAAAGTGGTGAGGAAATTTGTGTTCTCAGCTGCAACCCAAAAGACATTGGAACACATAGTCTGCGTCAAGGCAGCAGTTCATATGCACTCGGAAAGTAAATGATCCCACTCCCGATTTTGACCATACTCAGACCGTGTCTGTGTACCTGCGTATGGGCCAAAATCTTGGAATTGTTTTTGCGTTTTGCGAGTCTGAATATGGTGATACGGTATCACTGATAACCTCTTGTGACCCAAATCTGCTGAAGTAAAGCGCTCATTGTTTTGTAAACACTTCATACTGCGAAAAGTTTAGGGGCACTTCCTAATCGGACACCTCGCATATTCTACGAGTTGGAAGCCGCTACCACTGGTAGAGTCCACTGCATTACAACTACAACCACTACAGTGATTAGTCTGAGCACAGATTGCATAGACTAATTTTGAGCATTGACTAATTTTGAACTTCTAAATTAGTCTAAGATTCAATGAAATTAGAGGAGTGCCTTTTTGCCACCCGTACTATTCATCACCAAAAAACGTACCGACTTGCCTTCGTTATTACCGCTCGAGTCATTTTGGTGCCTGTCTCTCTATGGACTTGTAGTCCAATTTTTCAATTTCTTTATTGCCTGCAAATTCCTCAGAATACTGTTTGATGATTTCCTGTAGATGAGCGAAGAGTTGACTTGTAACTAGACTCCATCTTTATTCAAAGATTAGCTGCAGCGCATCACAGTATTGCAAGCACAGTAGGCATCACTCTTACCTTGCTTCTGATTCACTTCTCTAACAGCAGCAACTGCTAATTGGAGGAAGAAACCAAACCACGTCGCCAATTTGGCCCATTTTCAAGACTAATTTTGACAATTTAGCTCAGACAAATTGTGAATACACCATAAATAAGTCTGACTAATGCCGTGCGTTGCCCGGAGAAGCTCTGGATATTTATACCGACCTGTTTTACAAAACAAATTTGTTAGCAAAACATCCTCGATGAAGCCTTATATAACATGCATTAGAAATTTAGCAATTGAAATACTTAGAGACAGATTTTTGGTGCCAGCGTTATAAATCCATCGCCTGCAGTCTCAAGCTCTCTCGAAGTGCGTCTTGACTTGGAATTAAGTACTTGTGGTGAATCGTAGGCATCAAGCCGGATTCCGCAGCCATCAAGTTTGACGAACAGACAGTGAACAACCTGGTACATCCAGGTTGATCACAGACGGAGAGATGTCTAACCCTGGTGTATCCAAGTCAGCAATCTCCACCTGGCCAAACATTCATGGATCTTGTAGGACAGGCCGCCAGTGATCCAAGTGGAATCTCTGGTTGTCTTGCATGTTGCCTCTGATGCTGTCGTCAGCATAAGGACTGTATACTTTCATTGAGACGGAAGGGTGGTGACGACTATTCTATCCTCTCACTTTACAAACTGCTAGCTACTGCACAAGTTACATCAATACACTTGGCTACAAGTTTCCTGCAGGATCGCCACCTGCATTGCTTTGTGTTTGGTGTTGCTTCAACCTCCGGAAAACACCACAAAGAATTCTTTAGTGGGTCGTACTACTCCAACAGCGTAGTACTCGACTTGCTAGCTGAACTGCTGTCTTCACTACGTCTTCCTTGATCAAGTGTCGACGCCAATTGTGAAGGATACTACTCGTTTGTCATGTCGAAACGGCGTGCCGTTGAAACTGATTTGGATGATGATGAGTCCTGCCAACACTCTTCTATGGTACCAGTACCCATTTTTGCTCCCATTCTACCGCCGAAGTTGAGCTCAATTTCTCACGAAGCTTTGGTCAAATGGAACAAGCGGCGCAAGGAGTATGAGGCCAAGATGAGGGCTCGCTGTAGGGGTTCTGGTGAAGACTACAACCTGGTGACGCAGGGTGTTAAAGAGACGTTTGACCTAAACCTCTTATCTACATTTTGCACGCTGCGGCTTCGGATGGACGTCGTAGATGTCACTGAGGAGCGGCTAATTGCCGAAATCAAAACTCTGTTGGGAAAAGTCAAGAACGACGACCTTCCTGACATAAAGGCTCTGTTCTCGAAGGAGCTGCAGATGGATTTGAAGGAGAGTGATGTGGATGCTCGCGTACTGTCTTACTTTCAGCGCTTTACGGAAGTCGTCCTGGAGAATGGCCTTGAGGAAGTATTCTCTGGCGCTGACGGAGAAGCTGAAAAGTGCAGACGTTTGATCTCAAGCTTGGCTCCTCCCGTTCTGAAGAAAACAGTGAAGAATGCTGTCCGTTGGACCCATAAGGAGGCTGGCAAGAATATTCAAGAACTGTATACGCTAGTCTACGAGAAGGCTGTGGAGCACGAACGCCATTTCCAGCAGAATAAACGGATGAGGATGACAGCAAAAGACATGCCTACGCTGCCCAAATCTGCTAAGGATGCTGGAAAGACTGATGTTTCATCAAAGAAGCCTGCCAACGCTAACTCGGAGAAGAAGTTTACTCAACAGAAAAACGAGCGAAACGTCGAGAAGAAAACCAACAAGAAACACGACAAGCAGCCTATTACGCGTAAGGAGCCACCGTCGCCATGCCCGAAGTGCCAGGAAATGCACTGGCTCAGCGATTGCGATAAAGCGACCGATGCGGAGAAGATTGTCCTGCGGCAGAAGCTTCGTGAAGCAAATAAAGCCCGCAAATCTCGCACGAAAAGATTAAAAAAGCTGATGCCCTCAACGTCTCGTACTGTGACGATTAATGGAATTCTGGACCTACCGTGCTGTCCGGACACTGGTTCCGATCATACAGTAATTAGCAGATCACAGTGGAAACAATTACTCGAAGTTGACCCTTCGGTAGAGGCAATCCCTTTGGACACTTCAGTACGTAGTCTAGCGTATGGTTCTCACTCGGTTGTGGCTACTAAGAAGGCGCTACTTCACGTTTTGATTCACACGGCTGCTGGACCGGTGCAGCCAGCGGAAGCTGTGCCTTGCCTCATTATGGATGTGGACGATGACGAATTTATCATTGGACGAGATTTGTTAGGTTCTTTGGGTATCGATGTGGATCGCCAATTGGAACAACTTGCCTCTCATGGAGATGATGAGACGAATGGAGACCCTTTTGAACTGGAAGCTGACGAACTCCCTGCAAATCCCAACCACGTTGCCAGTGATGAAGAAGTTCGTGCTGCTGTTGAGGTTCTGATTGAAAGAGCTCTGAAACATGGGTTCCCTGTCGACAAGGTGGACAAGTTGCGAGTGATTGTGCACATGTACGATGTGTGGCGCTTGGAGCTCCGTGACGATCCGCCTGCGCGTGTCCCGCCGCTCGAAGTGCGTTTGAAGGAAGGGGCTCAGCCTTGCAAATGTAAGCCTCGCAAATATCCTCCGCATGTCCGACAATTCTTACGGGAGTTTAACACTATGCTTGTTGGCTTAGGATGGATCTACGAGAATCCTACCAGCCGGTGGGCAAGCCCCGTACTGCCCGTCAAAAAGTCTCAAGAGCTAATGGACATGCGTCAAACAACGGACTATCGTGAGTTTAATTCGAGAACGGACATCATGGCTGCTGTGATGCCGATACTTTCGTTGGTAATGGAAAATGCACGTGGAAAACAACACTTTGGACTTTTCGATTTCATTAAAGGCTTCTGGCAGCTTCCTCTTGCTGAGTTCTGTCAGGAGTGGCTCTCGTATATGACAGACGAGAAGATCTATACTCCGCGACGTGTTCCTCAAGGTTGTGGTGATGCTGCGATCTACTTCCAGAAGACCATGGAGAAGTGTTTTGCTACACTACTGTACAAGCATTTACTCGTGTGGATAGATGATCTGCTGCTCTATGCGGACGACATCGACACGTACTTGGACAAGCTGAAGGAGCTGTTTTCTCTGCTGGACGAATTCGGCCTGAAGCTCAGCGTGAAGAAGTCCAGCCTGTACCAGCAGGAGGTGAAGTGGTGTGGCAAGATTATCGATGCTAACGGTGTACGTCACGATCCTACTCGGATTGAAACACTCCGTGCAATGCCGTACCCAAGTTCGGCAGGGGAGCTACAACAGTTTCTTTGTGCTATAAACTGGATGCGCGAGAGTCTCATCGACTACGCTCGCCAAGTTTCTCCTCTACAACGCAAATTGGACGAAGCTCTGGAAAAGACTCGTCGGACTAAGAGAGTAGCAGCTGGAATTTCGATTGTACTGAACGCTGACGAGAAGGCGACGTTTGATAACGTGAAGGAAATGCTAGCATCGGCTGCTACACTTGCTTTCCCTGATGACTCTGCGACTACGTGCTTGCTGACAGACGCATCGGATGTTGGTTGGGCGCTGATTGTGACGCAAGTCAAGGCCTACAACCCGAAGGTTCCTGTTCAGGACCAGCAGCACCAGCTTGTGGAATGTCTGAGCGGGAGTTTCACGGGGAGTCAACTGAACTGGACGGTGATCGAGAAAGAGGCGTTCCCGATCGCTCTCGCTTGCGACAAACTAGACTATTTGCTGCTGAGACCTCAGGGCTTTCGGTTGTTTTGCGATCATCGCAATTTGATCCATGTTTTCGCGCCGGACGAGCATGTGAAGAAGCATGTGAAAGGGAAATTATTGCGGTGGGCTTTAAAACTGATGAATTTCAACTATGTGATTGAACACATCGCTGGACCTCAGAACGTTTGGGCCGATATGATCAGCAGGTGGGCTGGTAACCGCACTACTGCCGCTGCTACGATCACGAGGATTCGTTCTACTCCACTAGTAGCTCTACAAGAGCAACAGCCTGAGGTGGTGGAACAGAGAATTTCAATGCTTCGCCCCTTGGACGACTCAAATTTCGTGTGGTCAACGTTTGCAGAGATTGAGTTGGTACAGTCCAGCTACGATCCACCACAAGGAGCCGAGCGTAACGAAACTGGCGTCCTCGCGGTCAACAACCGGGTTTGGATTCCTGTGGAGGCGAAGGACCTTATCCTGCGACTGTTTATCATTGCACACTGTGGTGCACAAGGGCACCGTGGAATCGCTGCTATGGTGGAACACATACGTCGATTGTTCGCGCTGGAGAACTTGCGCTCTTTGGCGACCACGTTTGTCCGCCAGTGTCGACTGTGTCTACATTCAAAAGGGGGGAATACCATCCCCAGGCCTTGGGGTGAAACGTTTGATTGCAGTGAACGCAATGGTTTGCTACATTTCGATTTCCTTTCAATGGGTGATGGCTTCGGAGAATCCAAGTACATCCTAGTGCTCAAGGATCACGCGTCCCATTTCTGTGAATTGGTAGTTGCAGACACAGCCGACAGCTCGGTGACTGTGGAAGCTTTCCTCGACTGGCATTCTCGGTTCGGATTGCCACCTAACTGGATCTCAGACCAAGGATCGCATTTTAAAAACGAAGTGGTGAGTGAGCTTTCTCGACGACTGCGAACGCAACAGGATTTCACGCCTGCCTACTGTCCCTGGATCAACGGGTTCGTGGAACGAGTGAACAGAGACATCCTCCAGGTGATCCGGACCATGATCTTGGAGTACAAGATTGCTCACCGCGACTGGGTCTACTTGGTACCGATGGTACAGTCAAGCCTCAATCATACAGCAGTGCCATCGTTGGGCAACAGAGCGCCCGTGGAGCTGTTTACTGGATTACCGTGCCCGACGCCTCTCAGGGAATTTTACCTGCCTAGCACTGGGGAGTTCAACGAGGTGCCCGCGTGTGATAAGATCGATAGGTTTCTCGATGACCTGCGCAGCAGCATTCGCTCCATGCACAAGGTGGTGGAGGATCAACGCCTGAAGCAGAGGATGCTAAACAAAAAACGAGAACGTGGAGAAAACCTCGTGAATTTTACGGAAGGTGACTACGTGTTGCGCTCGAGAGTGGACGAGAAGAGGAGTAACAAGTTGCTCGCGACTTGGGTGGGTCCGTATCGTGTTGTACGCGCTGACGCACACTCATTCCGGGTAAAACACCTCATTACAGGCACTGAGCTGGACGTACATGCCTCTAGACTCAAGTTCTATGCAGACTCTAGCTTGGACGTATCTGAAAAACTTTTGGAGCACATTTCATCGCAAGGAATTGTATTGGCAATAGAGAAATTCAAGAGCCACCGATGGAATGAGACGATACGTGACTTTGAAGTTCTGGTTCAGTGGAAAGGACTCGAGGACATTGAGGACTCTTACGAACCGCTGGCCAGCTTAGCAAAGGACGTTCCCATTCTAGTGGACCAGTACGTGGCAGCTGCTGATCAAGAGCTCAAGGCATACTGGCAGTGCGCTATCACGACTGGAGAAACAACCTCACAAGGACGGATGGCTGTGGCGGAGACGGTTAAGCCGACGGACAAGAACCGCCGGAAGCCCAGACGTCGACGATCACGAACACGTCCAACAACGAATGCACAAGTGCCCGGTAGAAGTCTTCCCGCTGTAGCTACGCTGCAGACTGCAGGAGTTGAACTTGGGACTAATAACGATCAACCCGACGCGAGCACTTCGCGCCTCGTCGAGGTACAAGCTGACGAAGGAGGTGTGAGCCGACGGACTCGTTCACGGACTGCTAGAGCCGACAGGCTGGTGACCATCACCGGCAAGAAGTGAACCAATACCCAAAGCTGGGGCGAAGAGCTGCACCGAGATCAGCCAGGGCCAGGCATTGATCTGACTGCCAGGGTTGTGACTGGGGCGGTCGAAGCCCGGCTGCGGGATCAAGCTTTGGGGGCTGTGTGGTGAATCGTAGGCATCAAGCCGGATTTCGCAGCCATCAAGTTTGACGAACAGACAGTGAACAACCTGGTACATCCAGGTTGATCACAGACGGAGAGATGTCTAACCCTGGTGCATCCAAGTCAGCAATCTCCACCTGGCCAAACATTCATGGATCTTGTAGGACAGGCCGCCAGTGATCCAAGTGGAATCTCTGGTTGTCTTGCATGTTGCCTCTGATGCTGTCGTCAGCATAAGGACTGTATACTTTCATTGAGACGGAAGGGTGGTGACGACTATTCTATCCTCTCACTTTACAAACTGCTAGCTACTGCACAAGTTACATCAATACACTTGGCTACAAGTTTCCTGCAGGATCGCCACCTGCATTGCTTTGTGTTTGGTGTTGCTTCAACCTCCGGAAAACACCACAGTACTCCAAAAACTGCTTTGTAAGGGGCATCACGGGATAAAGCTAACGTAAAGTTTTGACCCGCGTCACCGCAACATAAAATGATGATCGTTGTGGTGAACGTCGTGTTGGGTGTCGAAGTGGAGCAAGTATCATTCTGTCAACAGTCAAACCTTGGCATTTTTCCATAGTGAGAGAGTATGCATGTACCAACGGCACTTGACGTATACATACAGAGAACTGTCGATCTGGCAATTTCACGCTGATTCCTCTCTCGTTTCGTTGGCAGACAGGAACAACGCCGGATGGGAGCTCCAGGTGAAAGGAGCAATCTGAATAATCCTTAAGCATGACGAACACAACATCAGGAGATAGAGAGTGTTGATACTCTTCAATTCCATCAACGACACGCACTTGAATATCATCGTTTTAGCTAGCGTGATTGCAACAACAGTTCCAATAGAGCCATTCGCTAGCTTGAAATAGCTTGATACGTTTTTCGTGCACTGGACCATCGAGCCAATCGTCGATCCTCGCCATTCCTCCGCCACATCAGGTCCAGTGGATGTTACGTGAATGCTGCACGAATGTTACTTATTGTTAGGTCGTACGAAGGTTGTTAGTGTCCGGATGGGTCAACATTCACCTGTTCGTGATAAAAATGAGGACAGGTATTCGATTTCCCGACCGTTCGTGACTCTTTGTAATAGAGAGTGAAGTTTCGTTAAATTACGATATGTACTGATCTATGTATTTATACAAGTTTCCAGACGGTCTGCGATCCCACCTAAAACTCTGGATAATAAATATCCAGAGAACATAGGCTAATTTTGAGCTCAAATTAATACTAGTAGCAGGAATAGACCGCTGTGGAAGTCTATGGCTGAACTGGAGACACATTTCAAGCGACACTCTGACCACCAAATCTACACACTTTTATGTAATAGTAGCTTCAGTCTGTGGACTATCGACTCAGGCAACATTTGCGAATTAAAGATATGGGGGGCCCGCACAATGAAATAAGATTGGTTAGGCTGTTCAGCCAGCTAAAGCTGTCCTCCCAGTATAAATATAAATCATTCTAAAACTTACTCTAAACTGGCTATTAAGTCCCCCTACGACCAGGGACTAGTGAACCGCCGTTCACTTAGAGTTTGTATACTCTTAATAACATGCTTCCTCAAGCAAGGTGCTTGTGTGACCCCGTCACACTTGGTAGCACTTGTAGTCAATCCACGCCTACGCGGGTAGATGGACTACCTGAATCTTCTGTGGCTCCTACAAGGTAAGCCAAGATGGATAGAGGTGAGTTCCCTCATTTGACCGACTCTCAGTTTGGGTCGGTCCGGAAGATGGTGGACATCTTTGGAGGAGATGCCCTCCGAAGCTTGGCGGCTGCTATGCCAGCCGAGCAGGTCGAACGCATCGAGGCGTTCGACACGTACGAGCGAGGGCTTATTGCTCACGTACAGTGGCTGCAGGTCCCCGTGGCTGAGATGAAACCAGCCCAACCTAAGCCGTTGAGGCTTAAGGTTAACCCCTATGAGGGGAAGGGAGGGAGAGAACATCCACTTCTGGGTCAGAGAGGTAGAGCTCGCGATGGACGCGGCTCTAATCTCGACCGAGCGACTTCGGATCGCTTTCGTCCTGTCCAACCTGGGAGGTCGGGCGAAGACCTGGGCGTACACGCGCGAAGCAACAACGCTGGGTTGTTTCACAAGCTGGGCTTAGCTGTGTCAACAGTTTAGAGCCGCCTTCCCCCCAACTATGAGTATCGCCAGCGCTCGTACTTCCTTTCCTGTAAACAAGGGAAGCATGAGTACATCCAGGAGATGCGAGCACTCGCTGCAAATTTGGTAGGGAATCCCCTACCTGAACACATCAAGGTGACAGTGTTCATGGATGGCCTGAAGGTGGGCCCATCCCACACACAGTTGTTCCGCGTGCGTGCGAACACTATGGAGGAGGCGATCCAGATCGCCCTCCAAGACGAGTACAGCCACCGACAGGCTCGTACTCCTACGTCGGTGTGGCAAGGCCACAATGCGTCGACAGGCGCAGTGCAAGGAGCTTCAGCAACATGAGCTAGCACAGGGTTGGTACCCATGGAACTGGGTATGGCCGTACAGAGCTCCATCCGTTGCTACGGATGTGGGAAGCTCGGGCACATGCAACGTGCCTGCCCTGCGGGAGGGCAAAGGAAGTTCCCTTCCAAACCTAGGGGCTCGAGGGGCCCGTGGCAGAAGCCGCGACCCAAGAGCCAGGGGAACTGGGGTCACCAGTAGGGGCGGGGCGCCCTACTGGGGAAGATCTAGGTCCCCATGGTAGGAGTGCGGACGGCGCACGCCATGGAGGCTTAGCCCCTGAGAGCCTGGCAGCTCTCGAAACGAGAAAGAGCAGCGGCGGACTACTCGTGGTACACGCGAGTGTACGGGGATATGGAAATCCCTCCAGAATCCTGCCTGATTCTGGGGCGTCGACGAAATTTCTCGACGCCAGACGGTCGCGCGGAATGGCGACAAGTATGCCGACGCTTTGCGTGAAAGCGAAGGCAGGGTCTCGGTGAGACGAAGTTCCACGCGGGGTCAAGAAGACCATTACGAGGGCGGGGGTGTCGTTGAGCACCTCCCGTGTGGGTAACCAAGTACCACACTCGGAGTCTGAGGCTCCACCGGCACGGCCGGTCGACGATCAATATCATGTCTTCGACGGCGTGTCCAATCGTAAAGTGAAGGCAGGTGCCGTCACTGCCGGAGGTATCAGCACTGCTGAACCTCGAGAGACTGTCCATGAAGGACTTCCTGGCCGAGTTGGCGGAGAGGTTGCGGAGATGGTGCTCCTGAAGCCGGAAACCTCTCCTGAAGATTTGAACTCTTCCTCCGTAATGGACGAGGATGTCCTGGAGGGGTTTACGAAACAGTGTGCAACGCACTTGGGTTCTGAGATCCCCAAGAACCCACAGGAACCAGTGTATCATCTAGTTAAAGAGTTCTCGGATGTGGTGTCGAACCCCCCCACCATCCCAACCCCCGTCGGATCGGGGAGTACGGCACGAGATTGACCTCTTCCTTGGCACAACGTATTGTGTCACGAGGCAGTGGCCTCTACCTCGCGAATAGTGCGAGGTCATAGAGCCTTCTTCGCCGAGAAGGCGAAGTCGGGCATGGTGCGGGAATCGAAGTCCCCGCACTCGACGCCAACCTTCTGCGTTCTTAAACCGAACGGGAAGTGGCGTCTGGTTCACGTTTACAACAAGCTGAACAATGCGACGGTACCGGCACAGACGCCGATCCCTTGCAAGGATGTGTTGTTGAACAACATGTCGGGTTGTACGCTGTACAGCGCCCTGGATCTGGTAGACGGATACTACCAGATCCTGATGCAAGAGAGTGACATTCCTCTCACCGCAGTGAGCACCCCGAGCGGGATGCTCTGGGAGTGGCTAGTGATGCCACAAGGACTATCGAATGCTCCAGCGACGTTCAATCGCTTGGTCACTCAATTGTTTAGACCATTGCGTACGTTCGCACAGACATACTTTGACGACATATTCGTCCATAGCTGTGCCGAAGGTGGCCAGACGGCTATGAAGGTGCATAGGAGGCACCTCCGTCGAGTGTTTGAGGTCATGAGAGCCAACAAGCCTATGCCAGCAACGGCAGTGCGTCTTTGCAGTTGATGAGGTAAGGGGCCTCAGCTGCTTTGTCAACAGGGTCGGCGTACCAGCCGATCCAGGGAAGGTCAAGGCCATTGCGGCTTAGCCGACCCCGAGGTCACAGAAGGACCTCCGGAAGTGGTTGGGCTTAGCCAACTATCTTCATAAGTACAGCGCAGGGTACGCTGAACTAGCTCGACCCTTGTCGGATCTCTTAAAGAAGGATGCCGACTGGGTCTGGGAGCAACAGCACCAGGATGCTTTTGACAGCATCAAGGCGAGCTTACAGCAAGCGCCAGTCCTGGCATTGCCGGACGAAAACAAGTCATTCAGCGTCGTCTGTGACGCTTCTGACTATGCAATAGGCTGTGCGATGTTACAGAAGGACGATGAAGGACGCGAACGCGTCATATCCTTCCAGTCCAGGCAGCTGAAGGCTGCCGAACGGAATATCCTGTTCGTGACAAGGAGCTACTTGCAATGAAGTGCGCTCATGTCAAGTTTAGAGTTCATCTCTTGGGCCAAAGGCCCTTTTGTGATCTTCACGGATCACGTGCCTTTGCGGGTCGCCACCAACACGCCGCGTTTATCGCAACGAATGGCGAGAAGGCTGTCATTCATCGCGGAATACAACTTCCGCGATGAATACAAGCCGAGCAAGCTCAACGTGCTTGCCGATGCATTGTGGCGTCGACCTGACTATGAGCTAGCTCATGTCAGTCGGGTCACGACAGATCTATACGATCGGATACGCTTAGCGTATCAGGAGGACGAGAACTACACGCCACTGATGCAGTTCTTGTCCGATGGCAAGGACGCCAAAGTCGACAGGCTTTCGCCTCGACAGCGGGCGCAGCTCAATCGTTATGAGCTGGCCGATGGGATACTCCATTACAGAGTAGACCCTAGAGATCCTCCTCGGGTTGTCGTTCCAAACGACGAGGATCTGAAGTATGACATACTTCTGGAGGCTCATGATGCGCCGACAAGTGGCCATCTTGGCCGGGAGAAGACCTATCAAATGGTCTCTCAGACATTTTGGTGGCCCCGCATGTACAAGTGGGTGGCACACTATGTCAAGACATGTGAAACATGTCAGAGGGTGAAGCCTTCGGGCCACGCCTCGGCTCCACTGCAGAGCCTACCTGTACCAGCGGATTGCTGGAAGTCGATGAGTCTCGACTTCGTCTTTACTTACCGGTCGATGACAAGGGCACCACCGGCATATTGGTGTTTGTCCGCCGTTTGAACAAGATGGTGCATCTTGCTCCGGTACGTGACAAGGTCACCGGGAAACACGCTGCACACCTGTTCCTGGGCAGCGTGTTTCACTATCATGGTCTACCTGAGACCATAATTTCTGATCGAGACCCACGCTTCACAGGGACGTTCTGGGACACCCTGTTCCAGCAACTGGGAACTAAGTTGACTTTGTCAACTGCGGACCTGAGCGCGTCAACGGCGTGCTCGAAGATTCTCTTCGCAGTATCTGTGCGGAAGCACCTCGGTCCTGGTCGGACCAGCTGCCTATGGTTGAGTTTGCACTCAACAATGCGG
Organism: Phytophthora palmivora; assembly: GCA_008079305.1. Taxonomy (NCBI): domain Eukaryota; phylum Oomycota; class Peronosporomycetes; order Peronosporales; family Peronosporaceae; genus Phytophthora; species Phytophthora palmivora. The sequence continues at coordinate 27,382 of VOQZ01002252.1, forward strand.
TACATGCATCAACGGGGTTATCCCGTTCTACTTGAATGGGTTACGACACCCCCAGATGCCGCTAACCTTGCGGGGAGGCACCGTGGCCTGTATTGTAAGTGGAGGAGAGGCTCGGAAAGACTTTTCCTCCCAGGTCTCTGGGATCGAGCCAGAGGCTTTACAAAGACAATTGTCGTCGTTTTAGGACGACAGGCTGACGTTAAATCAGCCGGGTTAGAGATGCAATGGCGTCAGCCTAAGATAAACAGAAAGAGTACTCTGACAGAAAAGGACGAGGAAACTTAAGTGCTTTTACAAAAGATGAATTAGTACTGTTAGATACTAAAAACCTACCGCTAAAGGCGGTTAGCTCTGTAGAGAGCAACAAGTTGAAGCACCGCTTCATTGGACCCTTCGCGGTCCTGGCCAGGCATGGCGCGGCGTACACCATTGACCTCCCAAAGTCAATGGCGACGCACTCGATGTTCTACGTGGGGCGTCTTAAGCGGTATCACGATCCGCTGGGTCCTTCTTCTCGGCCGGACGAAGGCCAAGGTGAGAACTCACCTCCTCGAAACGAGGCTGAGGCCTCTGGACAACCGGAGCTGCCGGTGTCGAAGTCTGTGAATGATACACTGACTGGTACCCACGCGAGTCATACGAAGGGTATGACGGTACAGAGTGGGAAGAACTCGGGTACGAACTATACCCATAAGCCGAGTGGTACGAGTACCCCTGCGGCTCATAAGAGGGATACGACCATGCACCTCATAGCTTAGAGCGCTTAAGCCTCGACGGAGTTCCTTCAGGGTGGAAGCCGGAACTCGGTGGTCAACGCGACCATTGGGTTGTGGTGTTCTTGGGCTGTACCCAAGGGTAACCCCACACGGGATAGAGCCCACCACGGTCTTCCGGTTTCTTCCGGAGACTCGTGAATTCCTTTAACGGAATTCGGTGTGGTGCAAGCAGCACACACCTAGCGGCCTCAACGTCGTTGACGAAGAGTAGTTCGTCTTGAAACGAGGTATGCTCATAGGCGCCACGTGAAGTGTGCCCATGGTTTAGACCACGAGGGGCCTTGAGGTGCTTCAGGAACAACAGAGACCCAGACCTCGCATCCGGTGGATAGTATCCGCGAGGATACACCGGCGTGGGAGGCACAGGAGCGCCTTGCAGCTGAGCAGCTTGATAGCGCTTCTGGGGCTCGGTGACAGCCCCCCCCCTTCGCCCTCGTCCGAAGAAAAGTCGAATAGGCTATGATAGCTTTTTGAAAACCCAGACTCACGAAAAGGAGAGCCAGGGCTGCGCACTTCTTAGCAGCAGCAGCACCCTCATCAGCTTGTTTTCGGGAAGCTGCTTTCGCAGCTTGGGCACGAGCCTTACCTTCGGCTATGGTATGGTTCTTGGCAGGCGAGCTCGTCGAAGCCGCCTTAGCCTCTGATGATTCTGGATCATCAACAGGAGTGTCCTGCGAAGGAGCATTCTGTGAAGGAGTAGGATCCTTGGTGGATCCGGTAGTGTCCCCATCGGGATCCGACCCCGTGATCATGGGGATGTCGAAGACCGGGGACTCAGCTCCAGGACTGTGGTCCAGATAGGCGAACTGAGGGTTAGGCCTGTCGTCGGGCGACAAGGAGTGCGAGCGACTGCGTCACGGTCTCCCTCTTTGTGTGGCAGCAGTAGCGGTAAGCTTGCTGGCTGTCTCGGAAGCCGCCTTGCGGGCTTCCTTGCGCGGAACGGCCTTGTCTTTCGACTTGGCCTTAGCAGTCTTCGACCTCGCGGTCTTAGACTTGGAAGGCGCCGAAGCGCCGTGGGCGCTTGCCTTCCTAGGCATCTTCGAAGAGGTTGACGTGGGAACCTCGGTGTCTTGCGTAAGCGCTAAAAGGCTTAATGAAAGCCGCAAAGCCACAACGGTGGCTCGTCGATGGGGGTCGACAAGGACAGGAAAGAGAGCTGTGCGCTCTTCCTAACTCCTGATTGGTTTGGGGTGTTTCCAACCTAAGTGGGGGAGGATGTAACGGGGTTACATGAGGGGTACCCTAGAAAGGGTACCGCCTCTAGAAGTAGTATACTTCTGTGAGTATTCGTTTTAGATACTTACTCGTGGGTGGAGTGAACCACACCACTGCCACGCAGGTCGGGTGGCTGAGGGCCAACAAATAACATTGACCTACCTTTTATATGCATATATAGGACAAACTATAGTTAATTAGTTATTTGTATTACAGGCCAAATGACATAATTAACTATAAATATAAATCATTCTAAAACTTACTCCCTACTGGCTATTAAGCCCCCTAAGACTAGGGACTAGCGAACCGCCGTTCACTTAGAGTTTGTATACTCTTAATAGCACTTCCTCAATCAAGGTGATCGTATGACCCCGTCACATTACAACTAAAGTACTACTTGTACCTCAAAGTAGTAGCTTATTTTACGAACTTCAAAACCGCTGTACGAGCGGCAAATTCCGTTTGAGTAGTTTACGAAGGTCATTTTTGGTAAGTACACGCTGCAATTCAGAAGCGAGTTTCCCGTGTTTAGGCTTTTCTTTGCATCAGTCACAATTTTTCTCCATTGTAGTATGTTGTGAGTGTTTGGACCATGATGGCCTGTTTCTCTGTCGTCAGCGTGTATTCGTCCAAGTATGGGGGCCATGTGTTCCACAAAGGATAAACAGAGTAGTCACTGTGTCTAAGGGTAGAGTAGCTTTTAGAATAACAGGAGAAGCCGAAGTGAGGTAGATTGTAGCTCGCATACTGCTGAAGCGGTAGTTAGGATGGTTGGTAGAGGCTGAACTACACTGATGTCTACTATGTAGTATACTATATCCTACAATAACAGGTTTTAGGGGGGATCCATATGGAAGTATCAGATACTCGAGTGAGCTGGTCACATGCAAAGGGAGTACCTTGACACCCTGCAATATTAAGATGCAGTAGCGTCGGTATATATCTTGGGGATTTTAAATTGACATGCCAACTCTTGAACAATTTTCTTTCCACTCGTTTAGCAATATATTGCCCGTACCTGGATCTTCCTCCTTGTTGTTTCAATCACTTTTACCAGAGCATCGTCTGTATAAAGTGCTTGTAACGTCGCCATCATTGAGACTTCCTCGGAAAATTTTAGGATGAAATCTTCATTGTACTGAGTCCAAATTCGGAATCGCATGTTAGTCAGAAGTTTGTCTCCTACGTTGTTCAGCTCTAAAGCCGAGATAACGCTATCATGGCGTTTTCTAAGGGATATCCAACTCCATCATTTAAGCGCATAGCTATGTCCTTGGTACTCGAAGTCCTTTTCGCTGCGTCAAGTACCTGCACCTTCTTCTGTCGCCGTAACCGCCTTCCAGCATTGATGTTAACAGCGTCGTTTGCTTTCCTGGAGTCTCCTCATTAAACTTTTCAGATTCTTCGCCCAAGTGTTAAACGCAGAGTTAGGAAGCAAAGTGTCTGCAGTATAGCCCAGATTCATCAATTTGAAATCATAACTCGGACGCCAGCGCTTAATAGCCACTGTCGCAACTGCTCGGCCTACAATCAGTTTGCAATTCGGTCTGTACTCTTTACCTTTGTTGCTGCATCCAGCATCTAATCACGCTCTTATCTCCATAATGCTTCATCAGTGCTGCGATCAGAGTTGATTGGTATGTCGGGTTGTCCTTGTTGTAATCCTCGTATATTTTACGCACGCCTTGAGATTTAGATTGCTCAGTAGGTTATTCCCTGCCGTGTAACGTTTCAGTCGTTTGAACAAGACGTCTGAGGTATCTCTGGTCAACCCGTGCTGCTCCGTCTTCAGTCGCTTTACAATTCTCGCAGAACTCGAAATTGTTCTAGCCGCTTCAATCATCTTTGTCAACTCTTCATTGCTGACGTGCCTTTTGAACGGTCAGGATAATGTCATGTTCTGATCTAGAGTCTTCTTGTTGAAGCCATCGGCGTATCTGATTCAAGTGGAGGATTGGGGATTGTCAAACAGCTTATCACCTGCGTCACCTGCCTTGCTCAGCATTAATTACGCGCTTGAAAACTAAAGATGATGAAGCATAGTGATTAAGCAGCGATGGATTTGCTTTGTTTGTAACCTGGTCTCAGTACTTCAAACCATCTTCCCTTCAAGTAGCATCTTTGACAGCGCTTCATCTGTTGAGTGAAGTCTCCGTGCGAGGGATCTTGTACACTTCAATGATCGTTTGTGCCAAAGCTTCGTCGCCGTAGTAACCAGCCAGCGTTGAGATCGTTGATTTTCTCGTAGCTAGGACCAATACTTGACTCAAGCACCGAGTTGGGAGTGATTGAATAGGCTATCCTTTGCATTCATGAATTTTAGACGCATGAAACCGGTTATATTTGGTAGGGATCATATACAGTACAGACCCGTTTCTTGAACATATGCCCCTTTGGCAGGAATCAGGTTTGAGATCTGAAAATATACAGTTGCGAGAAGGGCACGTGGATCTTTGGTAAGTGATGTTGCGAGGGAAGGAGAGCTCATTTCGTAACATGCAGTCCCCAACGCAGTCACTCGCAGTCACTTCATCGGCTCCACCCAGCGCCATACCAGGGCGTACGAGAGGCCAAGTGCGTCAAGAGAAACCCACCTTCTACTTCCGTGGCTTTAAGTCCGCGCGTGCCTGGGCGTCGTCTAGGAAGATATCTTACCGCTGCAGCCATTGGCGTCAAGGCTGTCCTGGCACGATGGCGTTCTTCGCCAGCAGCATGGCTACACCACTTGCCGCACACACACTTGTCGTAAAGTTGACGCTACTGACACTAGCCTCAGAGACGTCACTAGCGCAATGAAGGACAAAGTAGACATACTAGCTGTTGCACAAGTCGTGCTTCCTGAGCTGCGCGTATGGGAATCTGTACGAGACGAGCTTTATGGTGTTAATAATGAGCACGTCGTCCGTGGTCTATCCGAGCCTCAAGTGCTTCGCGGTGTGTATCAAGCTCGGAGCCGCCACTTCAGTGGAGATGTACATGAAGCAAGCAAAATCCTGCCACTTTCCATGGCGTTGAACGAATCTATCTCTTTTTTTCAGTTTCGCTATGTCACGGTTAACCGAGAGAATCTCAGCAAGTCCACACGGCTATCGGTTGGGCACACCCACCCCTCATTAACCTACTGCGCTACCATGGGACTACAATTTTTGTTAACGGTACATTCCGTTGTGTACCACCTGGCTACAAACAATGTGTCATTTTCATGGTGAACGACCGGGCTTCAGGGATATTCGTACCTGTCTACTACGTGTTGAGCACTTCTTGCAGTGGAGATTCAATTTGGGATATGATACATTTTGTTGTGAAAGGCACGGACGGGCAGCTTGAGCCAGTCGAAGTTGTGTGTGACTTCGGGTGCGCTCTAATAGATGCTGTTCAGACGCAATTCTCTAACGCAATTGTTATTGGTTGTCTCTTCCACCTGAAGCAGGCGCTTAGAGGCGCTATGAAGCGGTTCCAGATTTCGCAGGAGGAGTGCTCTAAGTCGATGATCCGTGGGGTTCTCGACATGCTAACAGGCCTCGAGTACAGTCTTATCGAGCGCGGCATCAAGGGGATGAAGCGTGAGATTGCGACGGGGCTGGGATGGAGTACTTGAAAGCTATATGGCGTGGCTTCTGGGGATATTTCCAGAGGACATGGCTGGAGCAGTACGACGTGAGCGTGTGGAACATGTCTGGTCTGAACATTGAGCTCGTGGCACACACGAATAACCCATTGGAGAGATTTAATAGGGAGCTCAACAGTCGGTTTCCTAAGCCTCGTCCTAGTATGGTCACGTTCGTAAGTGTAATAAAAACATTCTCAGCTGAGTATGTTCAGCGCCTTACCGACGTTCCCCGTGGGCGAGCGCGCCGCCCACCACGCGAACGTATCCAATTACCAGTACCAGTTGATCTACCGGATGACATCGTAGCCGACTCTGACAATGAGGCAGCTGTGGTTTTAGAGCTGTCATCTGACACCCCATCGGACGAGGAGGGTGAGGACGACGACGAAGAACAGTAACAGGAGAAACTACAGCTAATAATTGCTTTCTAAAGGATAAACATTTTCCAGAACGAGCAGGTAGCTTAGCGATAGCAAGGGCAAAACGAAAGAGATCAATACAGTCCGCTTACCTCGCTGATATTTGCTTCACACTCCTGATCGCTGTTAGAGTGTGTTCATTAGATCCAATATCAGATCTGTACCGTATGTGATCCCAACGAGGTGTAACGTGTTTCACCCCACACGTTCGGGGTTTGGGCGTAACCGTGCTGATGCGGTCTAAAGTCCGTCTGGCCGTCGATGTCAAAACGTATGACACCGCGCCAGTGGGTGTCCGACTGCAGCCGCACCTATTTTATTTGGGCAAACTAGTCGCAGTATCTGCTACCGCCTAACTACAATACACGTCTACCTGCTGGGAACGAACTGAGTTCCGTCCTTTACGCCGTCTCTAGCCACTCGGGTGTACGCCCACTCGCGCCTACCCTACTCGTCGCAGCCGTCGAGAGACTCGGAAGCCACTTGCTCCCTGTCCGTCACTCCGCCGTCGTCCACCGCCGTGTAGTCGTCCACCGAGTTCGTGGTGGCGTCAAGCCACGCTTCGTCCGCCTTACGTTCGCTCGTCCTGCACTCGCTCCCGAGTGCGTGCTGTTCGAGTCGTCTGGCTGCTCGTTAGCCGTCCAATCCAGAAGTGAGCTCGAGTTCGCAGAGCTCGCAGCATTCATGGGGTCCGAGGACCCTGAGGTCCAGATCTCGTTGTGCTGCCGATCCTGCCGACCGTGGGGCCTGCTGGATTCACGTCCCACTCGGCCGCGAACTTCAACACCGCCATCTGTCGTCTCAGCCGTGCTCGTCGTCCCGTTCAACTTGGAGACGCCCACCTCCTTACACGCCTTCCTCAAACCCAGGGCCTTCCACGACCCGGTTGTCTCGATGCAGCCGTTCGTACACGGCCACTGACGTCCACCGAAGTCTCGCGCGTCCACCGTCGAGCCACAGATGTCCGTCGACAGTCGTCCAGTGACGTGGGTCACTACTGGGGTACAGCTCGTACTCCATCACGTATTGACCTGCGCCGTTTCGTCGTCGTCGCCTTCGCCGCTCCACCACACGGCCACGCTTGATTCCGTGCCCATCAGAGCCGCCCATTGCTGGTCGTGGTCGTTTCGCGTCTCCAACTCTCGTAGCGCGCACAGCTGGCGTCTTCGTTGATCGTACAGCCGCTGCTACCGTCGGTTCATTCCGCGTTGGTCGCTGATCCTCTTCATCAAGCTGTTCGTCGATATCGCGCGCCACCTGCGCCAGTAGGGCTTCTGGATAGTGGTAGCTAATCAGGAAAGAAACGTGGGCAATCAATGTCTCCGCCTTCCCGGTCTTATGCTCACGTGTCAGCACGAAATTGTCGTAGCCGGCAGGTTCCACGACCCGTAGTGGTCCCATCCACTGGTGCACGAACTTCGTGGCGTTCTTACCACGGGGCGGGTTGTGCATCCAGACCAAATCGCCGGCCTGAAACTGCCGCCTGTTCTGCGTCTTCCTGTTATAATACCGAGCTTGTCGTTCTTGCTCGCGTCTCCGTGCTTGCTCTGCGCACTCATGACTCCGCTTCATCGCTTTCAACAAGTCCGTGTGGTAAGCTGACAGCTCATCTGCTTCCGTCACCTCCAACCGTCTCAGCGGTTCGTTCGGAGCTCTTAGGCGTCGTCCCATCATGAGTTCTTTCGGGCTCAGTGCCACAGTAGAATGCCTAGCCGAGTTATAAGAATAGACAGCAAATTTGACCCACCCATTCCAGTCTGCTTGCCTCTCGTCCTGCATGAACGTCGCTACGCAGTCCTTCCACGAGCGGTGAAATTGTTCAACAAGTCCGACCAACTGTGGCCGATAGGGAACTGGATTGTTCTGGTGCACCTGGAGCAATTGTACGAGCTCCTCGATCACCTTGCCTGCTAGTTCCGGGGCTCCGTCTGTCAGCAGTTCACGGAACACGTCGAAGCGCAACACGACCTCCTGCATGATGAACGTGGCCACAGTCTCGGCCGTATGTTCTGTCGCGCAGCTCGCCCCTGCATACCGTGTTACGTACTCCACGGCGGCGATGACATACCGGTCGCCACCGTCTGCTACAGGGAACGGGCCGGCGACATCAAGTGCCCACCGACCACCGACTGCACCACCACGTAAACTTCGTAATAGCGGTATCACTTCGCGTGGTTTCGCCTTACGCGAGCCGCACTCCTGGCATCCACGTACCCAGTGTCGCACTTCACGATACAGTCCTGGCCACCAGTACAACTGCGCCACTCGCCCATACGTGTGAGGGGCGCGGAGGTGCCCGCTCCACACTGTACCATGCATCTCCTTGAACACCAGAGACCACAGCGTCGGTGGCAACACAACTCGCCATCCGTTCACCGTCTCGATGGTCACCAGGCCGAACTTGATCTCGACCTTCATGCTCCCGTATTTGCCATCCGTTATTAGCCGCTTGACGAACTTAATGCGCCTCTGCGCCACCATCAGCTCGTCGTCGCTCGGCTGGAGCGTGTCGTCCGCCGGGGCATCGTTGTCATCATTAACAAAGTCGTCCGCGCCGCTCGTCACCACCACAACGTTGTTCGTTACGTTCTGAGTCGTCGGGGAGATGCTTGTCGTCACCGTCGCCTCCTTCGTCGTGTTCGCCTTGGTCACCTTCGTTGAACACTTCTCCTTCGTCGGCGCTGTCGCCGATGACTTCGCACGTGTCGTCGCCCTTGTCAATACCGTGGGCACATCCTGTATCGTCACCGTCTTCTCCCTGTGCGTCGGAGGTGCCACCACTTCGCGTCGGGCGCCTCGTGCTACCGCAGGTCGTGGTGCAGGGGATCCGCTTACCCGTGAGGCGGGTGTTGCCACTGCTGGAGATGTACTCGCCGTCGCCAGAGGAACCGTAGCCTCTGTCGTCGTCATCCTTGGCTCCACTGCTAATCTGGCATCCTGCACGTCCGTGGTGACGTCTGTGCGGATCGCCCGTGTCGTCGTCGTCGTAGTTATTCCTCGTCCAGCACTTGGTGTCGTGACAATCGCTTCAGGTGCCGCTCGTGACGCCGTCCTCGGTGCTGCAGGTTGTCTAGCGCCTGGAGTCGCGCTGGTCTCGTAGTGCTCGACTAGGTCCACCGTTGTCCAGTGCACATGGCGTCCCATACGCTCGCGAATGCGGGCACTTCGTCGTATGGCAGGGCCAGCCGCCTATTTTGTGCGCTTCCGGTTGGCTGTCAGCGCCAACGTGGTGCTGCCGCTCATTTCGTGCGTCTCCACCGCCATGTCGTCATTCACCGTCGCCGTGCCGTTCGTCGTCGCCGTGCTGCCGTCAGTCGTGGCCACCACGGTCATGTCGTTGCCTTCAGTCGCATTCGTCGTCACTGCGGGGTCATTGCTTGGCTCCACGACGGCGTCATTCGCCGTTACCACCACCTCTTTAGGCTTGTCCGTCGGCTGCTGCGCTGGCACCGCCGATTCAGCTGTCGTTGGCTCTACCTCGAGCATACTGGTTTGTCCTCTGCCTGCGTCGCTTCCACACCTGCCGAAGAGACGCATACTGCACCTCCACGTGCCGTAGGCGCATCTGGTACCGCTGTCTGCGTCATCTCGCCCGTCGTAGTCGTCTGCGTCAGCGTAGCGTCTGATGCATCATTCGCTACTGGAGTCACTGGGGTTGCCGGGTGGTGTCGCCGTTGCCGTCCTAATGCTGCCCGGACAACTGCCGGTGCCCTTGACAAAGCGTCTGCTACGACATTCGTCGATCCGGGCCGATACTCGACCTGAAACTCGTACTCCTGCAATACTAACGACCATCGATGCAGTCTGCCGGCCAGATTCGGCCGTCATCAACCATTTCAAGGCCGCGTGATCCGTAATGATTGTGAAAGCTCGGCCGTACAAGTACGGTCGAAACTGCTTCACGGACCAAACTACCGCGAGGCACTCGAGCTCCGTGATGGAGTAATTCGACTCCGCCGAGTTGTTCATTTTACTGCCGTACGCGATCGGCTGCCATCCGTGTCCATGATCCTGCATGAGGCAGGCGCCCAAGCCGATTTTACTGGCGTCTGTTACCAAGCGGAATGGTAGTTCGAAGTTAGGATAGAGTAGTAGGGGTCGTGTAGTTAGGAGCATCTTCACACGTTCAAATGCAAACTCCTGCGCCTCACTCCATTTCCATTACACGTCCTTCTTTAGCAATCTCGTCATCGGCTCCACGATCGAACCAAAGGCAGCAATGAACTTCCTATAGTAGCCAGCGAGGTGGACAAACCTCTTCACTTCTGTAGCGTCCGCTGGTCGGGGAAACTCACGCACAGAGCGCACTAATCGCTCAGCGGGCTACACGCCCTTGTCGCTCAGATGGTGCCTCAGGTACTCCATCGACGTCGTAGCAAAGGTACATTTCTTTAGTTTGAGACTCAGACCAGCTACCCGCAAATTCTCCAATACACCTGCTAGTTCGATGACGTGCCGTTCGATACCTCCTTTTCGTAAAGATGATGATGTCGTCTAGGTAGGCCAAACAGGTCATCCACGTCAAGCCACGAAGAACTCCGTTCATCAGCCGTTGAAAAATAGCAGGAGCGTTTGTGAGGCCACAGGGCATCCGCTTGAAACGATAGAGCCCCCGTTTCGTCATAAAGACTGTTTTGTCGCGATCTTCTTCTGCAACGCGGGCTTGTCAATATCCCGAGCGCAGGTCAAGGGTTGTGAACAGCCGTACTCCTCCCAAAGACTCCAAGGTTTCGTCAATTTGTGGCAGCGGATAGACGTCCTTGCGTGTGACGCCGTTGAGGGCTCTATAGTCCACCCAAAACCGTACGGACCCGTCTTTCTTGCACACGAGCACGACGGGGAAACCCCAAGCTCCTTCTCCGTGCGCAATCACTCCGGCCGATAGCATAGCGTCCACATTACTGTCCACAATGGCGTCCTCCGTCTGCGCCTGCCGTCTTCGTTTCATCATGATGGGAGCAGCATCCCCAGTGTCGATGTGATGTTCAACATTGAGTGTCGTAGCAGGTGGGCACTCGTCCTGTGCATTAGCTAGGTCGCGATAGGCTCGTAGTATTTATAGGATAAGGGCACGAGCATCTGGCTCCTTTGCGCCAATGCCCACGTCATGTTCTTCGTCCAAGGGCATACCGGTGTCGCCCAACTCGTCCAACCACGCCTGCACACGCTCCGGCTGCAATTCACCATGCATCGTCAGGAGCTCGATGTCTTGATTAATAGGTATCCACACACCTAATTCCTTCCTGCTCGGCAACTTGATGCGTCAGCCACACGCATTAATCACGGGGATCAGAGCCTTGCCCTTTTCCACCTTGGTCACAGCAGACGCTAACAGCACTGCACCGTTGTTCACAGTAGGTAGAAACACACCCTCTTCGCCATCCGGCGCTGCAACCGCCACTTCCACCGTCTGAACGGCGCCTCTCTGCAAGTTCGTAGCGCCGACCAACCTCACGGCCGCCACCGCCGAGTCATCTTTCGCTTCCGTAGTTCGGAACGGAATGATCACGTCATGGCCGCGCTCGGCGTACCGTACTTCACCACGATCAAAGTCTATAGTCGCCCGACGACAACCCAGGAAGTCAATACCTATGAGGAACTCACTCGTACATCCCTCGATGATGCATGCCTCATTCGTCACTTTCTGGCCGTACACATTCACCATGTCGACCGTCCATATGACCAACACATCCAGCAAGAAGCCGTCAATGCCTTCAACATACGCCACGGGAGCGTCGACTCGTTTCCGTTCTCCACGGGCCATCCAGTCCGTGCCCGCCACCGAATAGCGTGCGCCACTCTTCACCAGCTGCTGCGCACCGTCGACGAACATCGCGGCCGTGGGCAGCCCGTCACTGGCTTCCACGTTCATATCGCCATCCCCGTCCGTCTCACCGTCCACGGTGCTGTCGCCGCGCTTCCAACATACCACGTGCTTCGTCTGCTTGGCGCTGTCGTCGCAGTATTCGCTCGCGGTCGAGTTCTGCTATTGCTCGCGCAACTTCGTCATCGCCGTGCTTATCCTTGGTCTTCTCGCGCGCCTGCTGCACTCGCAGCTGCTTCGCCGCACGTTTTGACCGCTTTACGGCCATGCGTACCGTTGCCTCGCGACCTAGCTTCACCATCGCCTCGTCCGTGAGCTCCATGCCGAGATTGATCGGCGAGGGCTCTGCCTCCGTCGTCCCATCTGTCTCCGTCGTCTTCGTGATGGCTGTGGCGCCTTCCTCAGTCACACGGGTGTCACCCATGACCTCGCCGCCTTCCTCAGAGGTCGGCACCTCGTCGGTGTTCGCATGAGCTGTCTTTTGCGATGTGCAGTGCTCTTGTCGGCCGCCGTCATCCTCTTCCTGGTCATCACCGTCATCTCCTCTGCCGAGTAGTTCGCCACAGCACCACTGGCTCGGTCGTCCCCACCGTCATTGTCCGCCTGGTGCACGTAGCGTAGTGTGGCCATGGCCGGCCTCACCGTGCTGACGTACCGCTCCGCTCGCCCACGCTCGCAAACAGCTAGCTCATCATTTAATCGAGCCGCAACAGCTTTCCTCACTGCTGCCACGCTCCCGTCCTTCGGCACCGCCTTCACGCTATCCGTCTCCTTGCCCTTATCGGCGGCCACAGTCTCCGGTACTGTCGGCGTGTCCATCGTGCGCGCCGTATCACAGTCCATTGCTGTCATCGCCAACAGCTGGGGAATCCGTCGTGTCGCCGAGCGTCGTATTCCCCTTACGCCGCTCGATCTTGGTTTCCCTGGGCCTTCATCTCCTAGTGGCGCTTGGCGAGATACTCGTCATCACGAGTACGTGCTTCGTTGTCGGGGAACTCGCGGGCTATGTGGCCCAGCTGATTACACGCATAGCACTTCACCGAACCGCCGTGGGGTTGCCACCGCTTCCACCGTCGTTCTGGGCACGTTCACAGCCCTGGTCAGTCGAGTCACAGCCTTCGGTTCTCTGGCTGTAAGCTTAGGTTTCTCAGTAGGGGGTGGGGCGTGGGCTGCTTCCACCTCCTGGTCGTCGTCACCCTCTTCTTCCGAGTCGTCTTGGGCGGCCACCGCCATGTTCACCATCGCTCTCTTGTCGGGCTTCGTCGTCGACACGCTCTTGGTCACCGTCGGGGTAGCCGTCATGGCCGATTGCTTCCGTGGTAGCGGAGCCCACATGTGGCAGCTCCACACTCTACCCTTCGGGGCTTCCCAAAAGCCGAGGTACTTGTTATAGACGCCGCACAAGTTGGTGAAGCACGCCAGCTTCTCTTCCTCCGCCACGTCGGTACTCCCGACATCTGGAATCGACGCCATGTGCCCAGTGGTGCCGTTCACGGGTACGACATAGATGTTAGGGTCAGTCACGAAGGCTTGCCCGTTGTTCTTCATGCCCTGAGCCACGTTATCAATCGGATCATTGATTTCGGTCGCCTTGTCCACGACTTCCTCAAGCGTCTCTGGTTTCGGTCGCTGCTTGACGAGGAGTCTGGTCGTGCGGTCCAGACTACGGTAGAACTGTGCTAACAGCGCACGCTTACGAATCTTGTTGTTGCCGTGCAAATCACGCAGAGCAGCTGCGAAGCCGGCATACGTTTCGCCAGACATCACGCGTCACTGGCCAACCCGCCACTCATCCATGGTCTTGTCAGGTCGCTTGCCATACCGCCGGAGCAACGACGACTTCAGCTTCGACCACGTGCGCTCGTTGTTGCGCAACTTGCGATCTAGCTGGACCCACCAGCGGGCCGCACTGTCCTGCAACTTGTTGCCCGGAATCTAATACAACTCCTGATCCGTCCGGTCGCCTCGTCGCGAGAGTCTCGCTCCTTCCAGCGCCAAGTCCACACGTGCGATCCACGTGGCCACCGATGTCTGCGGCGTCGGGAGGAACATCGGCAGGGCCAAGTCTCGTATGGTCCGGCGTCTACTGCGGTGGAAGTCGCCGTCACCTGGTCGCGTCACGGGTTGTCGTAGTCCACGTCGCCCGCCATCATCGTTGCCGTCAGAGTCGTCATCGCTACAGGAGCTCGAGGAATTATCTCCGTCTCTGCTGTCACCGCCGTCATCTCTCGACTGGAACACCACTGTCCGACCTGTGGTAGCTGGCTGATCACGCGGCTACCCTACATCCGTTGCTGTTGGTGCCATTGGTGCCTGCTGGACACTCATTGAAGCTGGCGGGTTCGTCATGGTCGCTGGTGGCTGATGCGTCGTCGCCACCTTCGTGTTCACGTCCGTGGATGCGGACAACTGCGCGGGGTTCGCCATCGTCGAACTCAGCTGGTCCAGCCTCGCGTCGATCCTGGCCATCGTCGTCACCATCTGCTGCAGTGTAGCCGTCAATACCGCCGCCGGAGCCATCGCAATGCCGTCGTCGTTGGTGCTGGCAGGTGCTTCTTCCGTCGCGCTTGGTGTGTCGTTGGCACCACGCTCGTCGTATACGGCACTTGGGTTGCTCTCGTTGACCGGGTCGTACACCTTCGTTTCCTCGATTCTCTCTAAGTCCAGAATTCGATCCCTAGCAGCTGGCACCGTCGCCTCCTGATTTTTATTCGCAGGCCGGTTACCCGTCGCACGTTTCGCCTGCTATGCGACGACTTCCACGATCTTCGTCCTTGCCATTACAGAGTCCTCGAGTGTCTTCGCCAGTCGCGGGCTTCATCGTATGTGTTGACTAGGCCCCTGTATGACCACCATGCAACGTGTTTCGCCCCACACGTTCGGGGTTTGGTCGCGACCGTGCTAATGCGGTCTAAATTCCGTCTGACCGTCGATGTCAAAACGTATGACACCGCGCCGGTGGGTGTCCGACTGATAGCCGCACCTATTTTATTTGGGCAAACTAGTCGCAGTATCTGCTACCGCCTAACAACAATGCACGTCTACCTGCCGGGAACGAACTGAGTTCCGTCCTTTACGCCGTCTCTAGCCACTCGGGTGTACGCCCACTCGCGCCTACCCTACTCGTCGCAGCCGTCGAGAGACTCGGAAGCCACTTGCTCCCTGTCCGTCACTCCGCCGTCGTCCACCGCCGTGTAGTCGTCCACCGAGTTCGTGGTGGCGTCAAGCCACGCTTCGTCCGCCTTACGTTCGCTCGTCCTGCACTCGCTCCCGAATGCGTGCTGTTCGAGTCATCCGGCTGCTCATTAGCCGTCCAATCCAGAAGTTTCGTCTTGCACTCGCTCCCGAGTGCGTGCTGTTCGAGTCGTCTGGCTGCTCGTTAGCCGTCCAATCCAGAAGTGAGCTCGAGTTCGCAGAGCTCGCAGCATTCATGGGGTCCAAGGATCCTGAGGTCCAGATCTCGTTGTGCTGCCGATTCTGCCGACCGTGGGGCCCGCTGGATTCACGTCCCACTCGGCCGCGAACTTCAACACCGCCATCTGTCGTCTCAGCCGTGCTCGTCGTCCCGTTCAACTTGGAGACGCCCACCTCCTTACAGAGGTTTTACCCATGAAAACAGCGTCCGATTTTCTATTCTTGAACCAGCGATGCAGCTTTTTGAGAGACTATCGACGACGTAAACACAGTTTCGATCTCCTCGAGGCTGGAGGCAGAACCCCCGACTCGCTCTCCACTGTCGTTGTATGCCTTGGTATAGATTCTCAGAAACCTCGACGAGGCTATAAGATGCGGTTTTGGTGATTCGGTGGTGATTATTGCTGAGGTCGGCATTTCCAAGGTAGCGCTGACACTAGCAAGGGAGAAGTAGCTACCAGAAAACACATGCAGTTTTTGACCACCACTGTTGCACTTGAGCTCTAGCATTCGAAGTCAAATGGCGAAATGGAGACTGCCTTGAAACAACTTCCCCATGGACAACAACGCTGCATCATGTGACACGAGATCTACGAATGTCTAAACTGTGTACTTTGAAGTTAAAAGTATAGTATGGTATATCATGGTGGCAATATGTGTACGCTATCGTGGTTGACAACGAATTATGTTTTCTGGTTCGACTGTTGTCTGCATCCAAAGAATTGGTCAAAGATTACGCAATGGCGTTATGTCACTGAGTAATCGAGGTTCATGCATGTTGTTTTTTTACAGGGCTAATGGTGTATCCCGGAATTAGGCATATTTTTCTACAATAATTTTAATGAAGTTTGTAAAGATTTGTGCTTCGTTCCGGTAATCGTAAGGCAAAGTAGAAACGGTAATCTCCAATATTTTGGATGCATTGCACTTTGTGTCATAAACGAATATTTACATTGCCGCCGCCTCGGAATGACAAATTAGAAAAGCAACAGAGTAAAACGTTGAGTTGGAGGGAACTATATCACGCCCACAATTCTTTTTGTTAACGGGAAATTAACGAATTTCCCTTTTGTTGAACGCACGAAGTAAGTCAAGTGCGAGTTTCTCCGTGTTTGGGTTCATTGTAGCCGTGTTGATCATCTCCAAAATCTTTCGCTCACCGTAGTATTTCTTAAGCGTCCCAATCACGCTGCCCTTTGGAGTGTTCGCTTCATTATATTCAGTCAGATACCGAGTCCACGTATTGAACACTGGATTCTCAAAAAGTTTTGTCTCACCAGTGTACAGCTGGAGTCTCGCGAAAACTGCGTCCGGGGTATAAAAGTCGGTAAGCCAACTCTGAAACAATTCCTCTCCACTCTTTTAGCTACGTTCTCCGTACTGGGGTTTGTCCTTGCTGATTCAATAATTTTCGCCAAAACTCTCACTTCATAATGGCTACGTAACGTCGTCACCATCGAGACTTTCTCTTCGGGGAAATACCTGTTAAAATCATCGCTGTATTGAATCCAAATTCTGAATTGCGGTCTCATCAGAAGAATGTCTCCTGCCTTGTCCAGTTCTAACGTCGAGAAAAGGTTGGGCGGATATTTCGCAGCGGTAAGCCAGTGCTGAATAAGATCACCACTTAATTTCGTTGATAAGACCTCGGTACTGGGAATCTTTTTCGCTGCGTCAAGGAGCTGAACCATTTGACTGTTGCTATATCCTCCAGCCAATATTGATGCAATTAACGTCATTTCCTTGCCGGGGTTCTCCGCGTTAAACATTTTCAGATACTTCATCCAAGTGGCGAAACCTGGACTGGAAAGCAGTTTGTTCCCGGTGTCATCCAGATTCATCAATGTAAAGGTGTAACTCGGCTTCCAGCGCTTCTTCAGCCACAGTTGAAACTGCTCAGCCTGTAGTCTTTCGGCCACAATCGCTGTACTCTTTACTTTCTTACCTGCATCGATCATCTTTACCACATTCTTTTCTCCGTAGTGTTTAACTAAGGTAGCGATCAAAGTCGTTTGGTATTTCAGGTTGTCTTTGTTGTAATCCTTCATGTAATCTATCCACACCTTTAGATGTGGACTGCTTAGCAGATCATCTCCTTCTGTGTGCAGTTTCAGTTGTTTAAACAAGGCGTCTGGAGTATCTTTGTTCAGCCAATTCTGCTCACTCTCCAAACGCTTCATGATTTTCTCCGAACCTGGGACTTTTTTAGCAGCTTCAATCATTTTTGCCAATTCTTCACTATTGTAGTGCTTTGCCAATGCCAAGACTAACGGCGTTTTGTTGTCAGGGTACCTATTGTTGAAGTCGTTCACGTAATTCACCCAAGTGGAGAATTGTGGGTTGTCAAACAGCTTATCACCTGCCTTGCCCAGCATCAAGAACGTGAAAATATCAGTTGGTGAAGTCTGAGTGACAAACCAGCGTTGAATTAGTGCTGAGGGTAAAGTGGCAGCCATGTCCGCAGTACTTCCAACCTTCATCGCTTCGAGCAATATTTTTGACAACCCTTCATTGCCTTCCAATTTCATGAGAGTTGGAATCTCCGATTTAGCGTTATTATAGTCTTTACGATTGAAGGAGTCCAAGTACGACAACCAGGTGGTGAATTGTGGACTCTCGAGCAATTTATCCCCAGCCTTGTCAAGCATCAGTAGCTTGTAAACATCCAGTGGGCTTTTATAGCCACGAAGCCAATATTTAAGCTGCCTATTTTGTAGATCAGTAGCTAAGGCTTGCGTGCTTGGGACCTTCTGCGCTGCAATGATCATTTGTGACAAGGCTTTGTTGCCATAATATTTTGTCAATGTTTCAGTCGTTGATCCAGACCTCGTATTGTAGTACTTGTCCCCGTACTTTACCCAAGCCGCAAATTGTGGGGAATCAAATAACTTGTCTTTCGCCTTCGAGAGTTTGAGACGGTTGAAAACTGCGTCTGTCGATTTTCCACTCTTGAGCCAATTCTGTAACGTTTCCTCAGAGACGGTCAATGGAGTTATCAACGTTTCGAGCCTCTCGATAGTGGAGACAGAGCCTCCTACTCGCTCTTCGCTATTGCTGGGGATCTTCGTTTGAGTTCTGAGTTCTCTGGATGGAGCAGGATTCAAATCTGTCCGAAGCGCTTTCTAGAAATCAGAGGGCACTAGTTTTCTGTCGAACACCACAGAGACGACGCTGGAAAGGAGAATAGCGACAACCAGAAGAGCTGCGAAACGCAAATGTTTTGGTCTATCGCTATGATTGAGTTTGAGCGTTGCGTCTTCGACATGAAATTACGATATGACAGTACAGTCAGATAGTCGACACGAGATCGATGATTTCTATTGCGATGTTGTTAGGTACAGGAAGGTGTAGTTTGTGAACGTAATCAATGATTACAACAATATGTAGCTGCACTTGCATTAATTTTAACAGTACATTTACGATTGTGTGAGGTGCACAGACAATAATTGGCCGTCGAGGTAATTATATATATCGTTGGTTTGAAGCGGTATTTAGCATAGTATAATATTAACACATTGTTTCAACCAAACCGTCATACTCACGTGAAAAGTCGAGAATTCTAGCATCCATGGACAGCTTCGATCTGTCGGAGCAGCGGATCGTGCAACTGGAGCAAATTCCACTTGACATTCGATGCCAAGTTGAACGTGGAGACGACATGGAATACGCTTTGGATCTGTCCCTAAACCGTCTACGTAGTATTGATCACATTGGGGTGTTTGAGCACGTCAACCAGGTTCATTTAAAGGTTTGAGTGCGTTTTATTTTATCTAATATTTGTGGTTGTGTAGTTGGATCTATCGGGCAACCAAGTGGAAAATGTCAATGGCATCCAAACACTGCGATGTCTCCAAACTTTGGATTTGTCACGCAACTGCATTGCCTCGGTCGACCTCTTAGCTTTATTACCAGCTCTTCAAGTACTCAAGGTTGCGGAAAATAGTTTAACTACAATTGATTCGTTGCAACTGCTACCTCAACTTCGAGTGGTTGATGCCTCCTACAATCGAATTACCAAGTGGCCATCATTGGCAGGACTGAGTTTGTTGGAGGTAAAATTGTGAGAATTTTCCAGCATTGAGGTGTGGCTAATGCCATTTGTGTTGTGTGACGAGGTTCTAGACGTTGGACGTGTCGGATAATATGCTGGGATCATTCGCTCCGTCCCTATCAGCGACACTCTTCCCCTCACAACTTCGACGGCTCTCAATTGCCAGAAACCAGATTGACAAGGTATGTTGTCACGCTCGACTCGATACGACTGTTTAATTACTTTTTATGAAGCTCTGTGGTGTTGCCTGTCTCGGTCTTCAATTGCCAATGCTCGAATTCCTCGCTTTTGATGGCAATCCCATCGTTATCGAAGTTGCGCGGAATGGCGGTCAATTTGAGTGGCTCCTGGCATCTTTCTTCCCCTCTGTACCTCTCAGCAATGATGGAGGTCTTACCATGTCTGAACGAAGGCGTGAAGAACTTGCAATTTCTTCTCATACACAAAACACTCTGAAGCGAGTTATACTGGAAGGTCATGAAGAAGCTTTGGACAAATTTCTCGTCGCAGGTTCGCTGGTAGAACAGGGAATTCCAGGAGGAGTATGGCCACCACCGGCTCCTGTTGAACGACCGTTTCCTACTCAGCAACAGTTTATTCCCAACAATACCAACGATAGCTATGACAAATCCCTTTCCCGCGATAACAAGATGGAGATTTGGAAGCGCATTCAAGAGGACCGCAAGGCTCAGCTTGACCAGAGTGGGTTAACAATTTCGAGCAGTAGTTTCAAGAAGGACAAGTCTGTACGATGGGGACAGGAAGTCGCACATATTCCACTTCAGTGTAACATTCGCACACCTGCGCTCACTGCAGCAGACTTAGTAGGTCCTGATTCACGACAAGTTGTGACACCCCTCGAAGTATCCAACCTTAGTGTCATGGCACCTCTGGATACGACATTTTCAGAATTAAACAGCTCAATGAACGGATCGCAAGCACAAAATGGAGCGGATAATGATGCACTATTGAAAAAATTGAAAACACTTACTGAACAAGTGATCACGATGCGCAAGTACATGAAGGTAGTTACGATTCATACGTAGCAACTCGTTTTACTAATACCCTTGTCATTGCAGATTTGGATTAAACGAGAGAAATTGGTTCGTGATGCATCCGCCAGGAAGATACAATGTTGGGTTCGGCGCTCGCGAAGAAAGTTTCAACTTCAACAGCGTGTGTTGTGTGCTAGAAAACGTCGCCAAGAAGAGTACGACTTTCGCCACTGCTCGTCCACATTGACGCAAAATAACAACTACCGAGGCCGTACAGAGGCTTTCAGCGCCCAACGTATTCAAAGTCGTGTTCGTGGATTCCTCACCAGACATCGACTAATCGAGTTTAAAAAGAAACTTGTAGCTGCAAACAAGATTCAGCGTACATGGAGAGAAGTTCTGTATGATCGACAAATAATCCTTCGGAGCGATTGGAAACCCTCTCATCGTAGCAAAGGGAGCAAACTGAGATATTCAAAATTGCACAGCCTTCATCAAGGGATGATTCGTTGTTCGCGTGATGTGAAACAACTCCAGCTGATATGTGCGGTGCAAGATGATGCCATCAGATACCTGTGGAGCAAACAAACGTGCAGAATTTCAGCTGACAAAATTGACGTGGAGAAGAAGATCGTTCGGTTCCAGGTTTGGTTTTACTAGTTATTTTCATTTTCTGTGAGTATAATGCTGTGATCTTGTATACATTTACAGCGGGTATGGCGAGATCGCTGGATCCGACAGCAGTCATCGAACAATAGCAAAAACATCAACGAGAAAGCGGTCGATACGTCTCCGGAGGTGCAATCGGACATCGATGTCAGGGCTATGAAAGACCAAATTGAACGACAATCGGTGGAAATTGAAACGTTGAAGCAACAACTACAAATCCTGCACAATCTAGTTTCTAATCTCACCACTAATCATCAAGCCTCGTGATGCGACTGGAATAAATAGTTTACCGATTTGTTTACTTTGGAGGACGTACTCAATTTATGACTAAAGATACTCGGCCAAAGACCAACCTAAAGAGTTGACTTGATCGTGTCACGTATGTTGGCCCCTATTCAGTAATGTATCAGGACAAATCTACTACATTTACGGTAGGATTTCAAAAGATGGTTTTGTTGGAAACCACACCAAGGTTTCCGTAGGACACTCGAAGACGTTCGAGAACAATGTCCACAAGGAGTGATGGTAGAAAGTTCCGCTCAGTGCGGAATCAGGGTGAATGCCTATGAAGTCTAGCTAAGATAAACCTCAGTCCAAGATTTTCTTTCTAAGTAACAAGTCAGTGTCGTTAGCGTTGAAGTGCATCTTCCAACAGGGTTATAAGCCCAACAACACGCAGATTCCCGATTTGTAAAGAAACACAAGAACCAACGCAACTACTACAAGATGTCCTCGTCCTCGGGCTCAGACGATTACAAGAAGAAGCACAAAAGCATTAAGATCGGCTCTTCCGGTACTCCAGTTCGCTGGGATGGCGATGACTGGACGTTTTATAAGCACGCGATGCTTAACGCATTTGAAAGGGCTTACTTGACGAGATCGCGACCGGCGTGGAGACATTAGATGAGAACGCCGACGAGGATAATCCAGGAAAGTTTAAGAAGAAGCAAGCCAAGATCAAGATTCTGATTCAAGGCTCACTTTCCATGCGACTCGCAAAACAAGTAATGAACAAGAAAACTGGTACGGAGATGTGGGCAGAGCTGGTCTCTATCTATGAGGGAAAAACGAATCCTGCGATGACAGCACAAAAGGTGTATCGGCTCCAGTGCGAGCTACACAGGACAAATCTCCGGGGAAAAGACGATGTGCGTGGACATCTTTACAAACTGCTTCACATCAAGAATCAACTAGCGGAACTTGGAGCACCGGTTGGTGACCTACAAATGGTGGACCATATGCTGCGAAGCCTACCACAGCAAACATGCTACAACGAGTTGAGAAAGAAAGTGCTCTTTAGTTCAAACATGGCCAAGTATACTCCAGAGCAGTTCGTGAGATGATTCTCACAGCTGAAATAAGAAATATTGATTGGGAACGCAATTTGGCAATAAGGAGCAAAGTGGAAGTAGGACGCAGACTAAACAACGTGATCGCCAGAAAGGTGCGAAGAAGAAGTCGTTGGGTGGCGAATTGCACTCAAGGACAACCAACGCTGACGTGAAGTGTTTTCAATGTTGTGGGAGCCACTACAAACGCGATTGTCCTGAATTACTCAACGAAAAAAGGCCTTATGGATGAATATCATCACTTATCCGACCGTACTTCATTTTATTGTAGATAATATTGACCAATCACATTACTTTATTTATAACTAGCCAATCAAATGCACACTGTAATCGTTTTTGACCTATCATTAAGCAGGAGGTTAAGTAGGTCCTCTATACCAGCGATTCTGGCGTATCGGGTCGGATGGACATTGAAAATATGTATATTGCCATTCAAACCCCTTATATAATACATATCACTTGCATATTTGCATCCTATCCGACCAATCCGACCAGGATAGGCTTAGACGAGCTCAAACCTGGCAACACTAAGCGTGCCAAGAACACGGCTATCAGTGTGTTTAAAGCGTTTTTGAAAAGTGAACATGTTGTGTTTGACTATGCCAAGCAATGCATAGAAGAAGACGCTACAGGTAAGTGTTTTGTATATGTATTAGATAAGTTTGGTATGTATCTAGCTTTTAACGAGGGCAAGAAAGGCAAACCCCTTGCCCGGAATACAGCTATACAATACTTTAGACAGAGTAAGATGCGGTTGTTTGGCCTCTTTCCCGTACAACAACACATTGTTGAAGCAAAGCTGCTAAGTATGGGGAAGACGCTCGACAGCTTTTGCACGAAACGAAATGGAAAGATCATCAACAAAGCCCCACCATGCTCAAAGAGTGATTTAAAAAGATGCTGCTGTATTGTATAAGAATGCATGTTGCTCTACTGACTACCAATATGCGGCCTTGTTGTGCTTGTTGTGGTACCTGTTCTGGAGAGCTTCGGACTTGTTCCTGGTCCGAAAGCAGAACCTGTCCGTCGACGCAGCGGAGGTATTCTTCGTGCGCTTCATCCTGATGAAGCCGTCTGAAAAACAGGGCCTCTCGCTCTTCCCCAACGCTGACTTCGTCACTTGCACGCTCCACGCGATTGCTACGGCCCTCGTCACCCAGGCAGCTCCGTCCGCCGCCTTAATCGACAACTTCCCCGAAGTCTCGGTCGCTGCTGCTCTGAACTTGGCTCCATCCATGCTGGAAGTCCTCAACTATCCGGACGAGGTCGCCTGTCTTGAAGGCGCAGATACGCCTGTCGTCGCTGCCCGTGTTCCCGTTGAAACCACGCCGACGATTTACACTAACGTGAATCGGCTGCTTGATCGTGTATCCAGCGCCGCAGGAGTTGCAGATGCATTGACATCGCACTCGTTCCATCGAGGTGGCGCGCAGCACGTGAACGGATGTGACGGGCTGACGCAGCGCTGGATCTTCGACCGAGGTCCCTGGAACACAAGTACAACAATCAAGGGCTTTAACTACATATTCAATACAAATCGAGAAGATCACAAGGTTAGTAAAGCCCGCAGCGGATACGACACACAAATCAAGGTAGATACGTTGAGTTTGAAGCTCTTTGATACAGAGACGTAGGAGAAGATCGCCGGTGTTCAGCGTTTCCTGTTTGCAACCTACTTCGAAATGAAGAGCTCGAAGTACAATCTCAGTCAACAGGTAATCGATGTTCTCACAGCTTACCTCATCATGCACTACCCCCTTATGAAGAATTTTCAAGCGGATGAGCTAGGCGTTCGTCGGGTGGAGGCGGCTGCTGAGCAAACAGGAGCGTTTGGCGCTGAGCTTTTGGCGTGGTCATCGCATCTTGCTGCCTGTCAAAACACGAAACGCAAGACACGCCAGGAACAAGCCATCGCATCCACAAAAAAAGCAATGACAGCAAGATTATAAAACATCAACGCAGTGTGATTGACCAGTTAATGGAGCACATCAAGCGTCAAGACGAGCGCATGGATAACCTAGAAGTTAAGATAGACGGAAGCACATCAGACAACAAGAGCAAGAACCAAGTCAAGAACAAGACAAGCCCAAGCGCCGACGAGGGTCAGTGACTCACCTTCATACTACCTAGTTTGCGTGGTACGCACAGGAGCCGCGCTGGTTTGCTGGCGCACCAAAACGGGATAGATCGAAAGCCAAGCAACTTGTCGCCCTCATGAAGCTCTTTGTTGGTGATGACTTAAAGCTGGATCCAGGCGCAGGCGACTACCGTGATCGGGTCCTCGAGCTGGGAAAGAAGGCGGAGGCTGCTGTGCTGGCATTCCTCAGCAATCGAGCGATCAAGTCCCGCGGCTCCACTGTCGTACGCAAGCACTTGCAAGACCTCTACGCCAGCGGCTCCCTGAACGACTTGGTGGCCAAGCAGATCCGGCTTTCCCAGTCCGCTGCCTTCAATGACCCTGATCGTCAAGATCCGCTCGAACCTGTGCCTGTCAAGATAACATAGACATCAAACAAGACAAACACAGAGTGAGAGCGCACAATACATATTCGATTTACCATCACGCTCGTCGTAAGCTTGGCAAGTAGACAGGCAAGTAGACAACCAGCGGATAGCCATGCCAACATCCGACTACAACTTGATGGCGACGGCTGGAATCGGACCAGCAACCTCAGAGCAATGCCCTGCGCTCTCCCACTGAGCTTCGTCGGAGGAGGAGGGGGTGCTGTGGTGGACGGTGGCTAATGAGCCTGCTGTGGGGCTGGATGGCAGAGCTGGAGGTCTGTGTAGTAGCATTGAAAAATAGGAGACTGAGGTGCAGGTCCTGTCGTCGGCGATGGCAACTGTGGATGTGTGTCGTTAACAACCTCTAGCTGGGTGTGTGCACGCATTGACAAATGACATTGTTTTATTGGTTGACTATTGGCCAATGGGAATACTGATCTTGGTTAATTTCCGGATAGTTGGTCCTATTATCGGGACTACCTAAAAATCGGGGGCTCATTGTTGAATTTACCTGCTCGAGAGCACATGGCTCTCGAGTCAAATTTGCACGTAAAAAGAATAGGGCGTTTTCTAATCCCACAGGCCGTTTCAGGCGATTTCCTGCCGCCTATAAACTCAGCTCAAACAGGCTCTCTTTCATTCCATCAATTTTTTGTTCCCTAAACACACCTAAACACAAATACATTATTTACACACAAATTTAATGTAATAAACATAGATGTACCAACTTTAGGGCACAGGTCCGATAGGTCCTCTGGTCGGATATTTTATGGTAAGGAAGAAGAATGCCAAGGCTAACTATGCGCGATCTGGAGGCAAGCCAACAGCAGAAAAAGTGCGGAATACGAACCAAGCAGTCTCTGAAAGCGCATACAAGTGTGATGAAAAGAGTTCCTAAAAACTATACTTCTTACCAGTGGTATTTGATACTGGAATAAATACCCGTATCACGGCATCCAAGATTATTTCACTGTATTTCATGACATCCAAGACAGTGATTGGAATCCTAGAATTTCCGGTTTTGCTGATGGCGTGGATGCTAAAGCAGAAGGTTTTGGTACCATCATTTTGGCATCTATGATAGACGAACAAATGGTGTTTGTGTTCATGGAGGGTGTCCTATACATACCAAGCGCAGGATGCAACTTGTTCTCGCCGGTTCTGGCTTTAGATCCAGGCTTTCAAATGACTTGGGATTCTGACGAGAGATTGTTCGGAGTGACCAAGGATGACACAGAGGTTATACGAGCGGTGCATGGATCCGGTTGTGGACTTTTAACGCACACAACGTCGGTAACAACACTACTACCAAAGGAAAGCAAACAGTCAAGAAGAGTGTTTTTGCAAATTTTGAGGTGACGGATGGTGTTAAAGATGTCAAAGTATGATACGAACGTTTTGGACACACGTGTCCGGAGTGTATCAGGTTGATGGTTGACCGTGGGTTAGCGAAGGGAATCATGCTAAGAAGACGAGGCAAAGTCGACTGCCTGATTGCCATGTTGGCAAACAGCGGCGAAAAGCGTTTCAGAAATCCTTGACAGGTCAATTGCAAAAGTAAGTGAAATGGTGTTCGCAGACTTATTGATCCCAGGAGTGCACAATGGGTCTCCATACACTGCAGTTGTGGCGGTGATGGATGGTTTCTCAGTTTACATCAAGTCTTATCTGTTGAAATCCAAGGGTGAGCAGGAAGTAAACAAACGTATGAAGGAGTACATTGCTTGGGCAGAACGGCAGCATGGAAAGCGTGTCGAAGCTGTAATTTCGCGCCAGTGGATTGTTGACAGCGGTGATGATACAGCAATAATGAAGGAGGTACGTACTGATAACGGTAAGGAATTTTGCAACGAAGCAATGGAAGCCTGGTACAAAGAAAAAGGTATCACCCATACCAAAGTCGGACCAAAAGCATCACAGTTGAATCTAGTTGAACGTACACACCAGACACTTATTAGAATGGTCAAGATGATGGTTCAATCTGGACTACCGAAGTCCATATGGATACACGCTTTAGAGACTGCGGTTTATCTAAAGAACCCCATATTTTGCAAAGGATCCGACCGCACAATGTATGAAGTGATGTACGGTTCCAAGCCGGATATTCATCACATCAGGTTTTCTGAATCGCTAGTATTGTGACGGGGTCACACGAGCACCTTGCTTGAGGAAGCGTGCTATCAGGAGTATACAAACTCCTCATGAATAGGTCGCATCTGGGTCTCGAGGATGTTGCTGCTGACCCACCTGTGCATTCGATGGGTCAGCAGGAAAGTCCTCCAGGTGCGTCAACTGTCAGGTAGCCCTATTACCCGGACACTTGATGGAGCAGTCTTGCGTGAATTTATCGGAGTAGCCGCTCAATATGACACTAGATTTGACAGTGCCACAGCTACGGTCAACGGAGCGATCATTTTAGTACACGTGATATCGGTTTTGACAGGGATCCGCCAAAAACTACAGCTTTAGTCATGGAGCGATCATTTCAGGCCAAGCGAAAAATGATTTCAATCAAATTTGAGAGGGTATTTAGTGGACGAAATAAAATTCATCGCCAAACCGTTTTTCAATACGGGACAGTATACAAAGATCGAGTCGTTATGTACGGGGGCCGATGAATTCATCGGCCTTTTCGTCCACTCACTGACACCAAGTCGATTTTGGCGGATCCCCCTTTAAACCGATATCGCGTGTTTCCAAATGATCGCTCCATTGACTACAGCTGTAGCGTTGACGAAATGCTCGACTGTAGCTGTAGCACGGACAAAAAATGAGCTCGTGGGTGCAAGAACAGCATGAGCTCAGCACTTCGCAAACGACCATAGACGCAACCGACGAAGAGTATCAGGCTCATAGCCAGCTTTACGACCGTCTACACCTAGAGCTACAAATGTTTGGTGCCACCTTCCAGGAGAAAGTGCCACCATAGACCTCACCGTTGAAGCACAACGCTGCAACGAAGCCTGCCAGCAAGCTGGCACTGTAGCGCACCATGTAAATCGTTGCATGTACTTGGCCACGCATCTCAATGGGTTCAAGCTGCGCTATTTCCACCATAACACCGTCGCACGCAACATCCGTCATGACGTAAACCAGCACACAGCACAAGCAATCGGAGAAGATATCGCCTGCAGGCAACTGCACCATCTTCATTTTCCACCACATGCAATTCACTTGACGAGTGCATTGAATCTTGCCTCCCTTCTAGTACGGTGGATCGATGGATTACACGCCATTACTGCAAGCACACTGACAACCCAGCAGCAACTGGAAGGTGTCTGACAGCAGTCTGAAAGTGTCTTGCAACACGACGGTACTACCACTACCGGTACAAATACCGGTGACTCCGAGTCATTTCCTGTTTGAAAACGCAGTATAGTGCTGCGCGATAAATCGGTAAATCGGTAACAAAACCGTCCACCTTACCTGTCTGCCAGCATTACCCTCTCAAATTCGTTTTGTCGCAAATTCAGAGCGAAAAATTCGTTTTCAGGAGATAAAATTTTGAGGGCCCTCCCAAAAATTGGGAAATGTTGCGGAATTAATGGGGGTATACAAAAACTCAGTCAAATGGCCTGCCTCTTGACATGACCCCCTCCGATTCGAACCAAACGCGGGTAATTCCGAAATATCTGCTTGGAGAGGTCGATCGGCCGTCTGATCGGACGCCATTAATCGGCCAATACAAAAACCGTCACCTGGTGATCATGAAGGTGAAGGTGTCTGCGAACAGTGCCTTTACACAGAACTCCACCAATGGTTTTAGTTCGAGATTGACTGTCCACAGTGTTAAGTAAATACGTTGTAGGACATACCCCAGCCTAATAAGACGGTACTTGGATTGTTTACTAGCTACATTACAACAGCTCGATAAATAACTAGCATCTCACGTGTACATCAATACCTGATCTTCGTTGAAAAACAACAAATGATAAAGTAGCCGAGCCTGCAGATATCTCGCAATGCCGTGTGGTCTGCCTCAGTCTGCCACTCAGAGTAACTTCTACCATCTTTGATAGGTTCTTTGGAAAACTAGATTAAATAAATTGTTCGACATAAAACAAGTTCAGGTTTAGAAACAAGTTCACAAATCGGAGTTTTGTATGGGACCAAAACGAACGCTTCTAGGATGGGAAGTCAAGCAGTGTTGAAGGCGTCGAACCACAAGTTTCACGTCCAACGACAGTACTATCCAACGGAGGTGAAGAGGTAAACGAAACAACCTCTTTGCTCTTCCAGCAACTATCGGGCAACTTTGTATCAACCTTTGTCAAATTCTCCAGCTGCCTTAAGATTAACTATTAGGAGCTTATTAATGACTTCGATCTTACTGTCCGAAAATAGAAGCTTATTAACAACTCCGCCAAAAATGACTTGGTGTCAGTGAGTGGACGAAACCCCCAGTGAATTCATCGCCCCCGTAAATAAAGACTTGATCTTTGTGTACTGCCCCATATTGAAAAACGGTTTGGCGACGAATTTTCTTTCGTCCACCAGGGTAAAAACGGGTATAAAAGTGTCAGATTATAGACTCTTTAGGAGCTTATTAACGACTAAATATTAGATGATCTACAGATTAGGGGCTTTTTACCGACTATGGAGTGGTTAAACTAAAAATTAGGGGCTTATTAACCCTGTCGCGAGCCATTTATCTAAACTATACTATACAAATCTAAGATATTTTTGCTTCTTAAAGGGCGAAAATGCGCCCATTAAGAATTCGCGGTGCTGTTCTGGCATGTCTCATGAGACATGCAATCTACTATTGATTTGTTTGAATTTGCTGGTGCATACGATTGTACACATTTGACTTAACTTTATTATGGTGTATGATTACATGATGATTACGCAATCGTACCGTATTACATATGTCTCAAAAGAAGGTATATATTTAGTTGAACTTAAGTTAAAGGGCGAAAAAATCGCCCTTTTAGAGGAGTATTTCGTACCTTGTTTTGGAAACCATCTAAAGGGCGATTTTTGCGCCCTTTCACCGCGAAAGGGTTAACGCATGCGACATTGAGGTCAGAATTAAGAGCTTATTAACAACTGAAATTAGACTTAAGATTAAACATTAGGGGCTTATTAACGACTTCGATGTTACTGCCCGAAATAGGAGCTTATTAACGACTAAGATTAGACTGAAAATTAACTCTAGATTAGGTTCTAGGTTAGGATCTAGATAATGAATTAGTAGTGACGAGGAAGCGAGTATACGACTCTTAGTGAACGACAGTTCACAAGTCCTGGTATTAGGTGACCTAATAGCTAGTTTGGAGTAGTTTTAAGACTGATTTATATTTATAGATAATTAGGGCATTTGGCCTGTAATACAAATAATTATTTAACTATAGTTTTATCTAGATATGCATATAAAAGTAGGTCAAATGCTATTGGTTGGTCCTCAACCACCAGATCTACGTGGCAGTGGTGTGGTCCACACCACCCACAACTGAGTATCTAAAACGAATACTCACAGAAGTATATCTACTTCTAGAGGCGGTACCCTTTCTATGGTTCCCCTCATGTAACCCCGTTACATCCTCCCCCAGTTAGATTAGAAATTCACCCAATCAGAATGAAGCAAATGTGAACCCTTCACATTTCACTGCGAGAGTCGACATTCTTCGACGGACCGCCGAGCTCTTGCGCTACGGCTCCCTGCCCTCACTGAGCTCCAGACACGTTGTCATCACGACCCCAAGGTCCCCACGTCGACCTCAGCGCATTCTCCGAAGGGAAGCTCAAGTGGCGCCTTTGCGCCCACAAAGACAAAGGTTGCGAAGCCCAAGTCAAAGACAGCTAAGCCTCTTGATAAAGTCAAGACATCATTTGATGTCATTGCGAAAGCAAACAACGTGCAAGATGAACCTGACGTGGCAGCGAGCACTAGCTCGCTCTACAGGCGATCTACGTCGTTATCACCGGACCACTGCGAGAACCCAAGGTCCATTCGCAGGTCCACGAGCAAGTCTCAAGTCAGCTTGACTGACGATACCCTTGTCGCCTACCCTGGCGACGAGGGTGAGGACTAGAACGCTGCGTCCAAGTCCGCGATTAACAATCCGGACACAGACACCACAACATGTTGTGCCGATGACGTCCACGTTTCCGTGGACGTCAAGGAGGCTTTACCTACTAAGAACTTGACGTTGGCAAAGGGCAAACGACGTGCCCAGGTTTCCAACACGGCTAACCATGCCAATGAGGCCAGCGCCAGGAAGCGCAGCGCCTCTCAGTCGCTTCACATAAGCGACCAGGTTCTTGATGAGGCCTATGACGAAGAGTCTCTTGAGGTTGCGAACAACATCGATGAGCAGCAAGAAAAACTACTTGCTGTTCGACTGGCTAGACAGCCAGTCCATCGTGAGCGTCCAGCGCTCAGTGTGAGTACACACTGAGCGCTGGATTCTTACCCACGCTCCAGGGTATTTCCCCATGAGGGCCATGGCTCTCTGCTGTTCCTTGAGCAGTTCGTGGACCCACGTCCATTGGCAGGAGGTCGTACATTCATGGGCGCGTACGTGCGCCACCTCATTAAGGGCGTGTCTCTATTCATCGAGAACATAGAGGGCCACCAGGTGCGTGCTTCTTGCACCGCACCAAATTCCCTTAAAGGAATTTACTAGACCTCGGAAGAAGTCTGAGACCAATGGAGGTCTCCACCCCGTTTGGGGATTCCCTTCGGTGCAGCCGGAGAATACCTCCTCAGTTACACAGGCCGAAGCCTTATTCTGGAGCTGGGTCTCTCACAAGGGTTGCCCAGTCAAGGAGCTCCAAGCTGAAGCTCAGCTGGAATTCATATTGATCCAACGGGACCTTCGGGTCCAATTCGCTCACCTCGTGGCGAAGCGACTTCTCGTCACTGAGATGGAGGTGCTAAGGACTAGTACCCGGCCTTCCTCTCAGAGAGAGCGAGGGTATGACGTTTAGCGTCAGCCATACCCCGTGCAGCTGCTTAGAAGCAGCGCACTACTTACGAAGCTGCTGCCTCTGATCCCAGAGCGCAACAGCCTTCAGGCAGCCTGCCCGGAGCCGGTCTTCCGGCTCGCATCAATTCGGGGAAGTGGGATACCCCCGCCGCTCTCGCACGACCCGCTCCACATGGTAGTGGAGCTCGCTGCTCCGATCAAGTTGGGCAGGAGGAGCTCTCTCACGCGTTTGAGTACGAGGCTCCTTCTCAGCCTTATCCTTCTGGACTCCCTCATTCGGATCTGGCCTGTAGAGCCTTTTCTGCAGGACGAAGTGCATCAACCCCGTGATCGAATATATGCGATCGCGATTGCACTTGACATTGGGCTTGGCGGTCTGGCCGCCGCCCAGTTTGGCAAACCAACTGCCCTTGATGTCCTACGTCAGGGACGTGGACACCCTCAGTCGCGAGACTCGGGAGCTCCACGGGCGGGTTAAGCGCAGAGTCCCAGCTTCCGCGTTAAAGGAACCAGCCTGCGTTCCGTTTTGCAGACTTTGACAACTCCTGTTGGTGTTGTCCGCGAGACTCAACCTTGGTTTGAAGAGGGGAGCTCGCCCACTCTTGATCTTCTTCTGTCCTCTCACGGCGAAGATCCTGCGGACCATCGTACCGTTTACGACGCCCCACGTAATACGTCGGGTATGTCGCCATTGACTTCACGAGATCGATGGTATAGGCAGCGCCGTGCCTACCGAGGACCCCAACGGGTCCAATGAAGCGATTCTTCAGCTTATTCCTTCCAACGGAGCGAACCAATGTTAACGGTAGGTTCTTAGTGTCTAAGAGGACCAAGTCCCCAACCCTAAACACGGATACGTTTCCTCGACCATTCTTGTCTGAGTACTCGTTTGTCTGTTCTGGTCGACATCATTGCGTCTCTAACCCGGCTGATAGCGTCAGCCTGTTGTCTATAAATGACGACAACTGTCTCAATAAAGGCTCTGTCTCCATATCTGAGTCGTGGGAGGAAAAGGCTTTCTGAGCCTCTCCCCCACTTACGATGGAGGCATCGGAGCCTCCCCGCAAGGTTAGCGGCACCTGGGGCTGTCGTAGCCCATTCAAGTAGAACGGGTTAAACCCCGCTAATTCATGCACCGCATTGCTGAGTTCAAACTCAACCATAGGCAGCTCGTCCGACCAGGATCGAGGTGCCTCAGCACAGATGCTCCGTAGAGTATCTTCGAGCACGCGATTGACGCGCTCCGTCTGACCATCAGTTCGTGGATGGTCCGCAGTTGCCATCGTCAACTCAGTTCCCAAAATCTGGACCAGCGCGTCTGAAACGCCCTTTGTGTTGCCTTGTCGTCAGCCGGTAGACCGAAGACGGAGTCGAGACTTGTCGACTTCCAGCAATCCGCTGGCACAGGTAGGCTCTGCAGTGGAGCCGAGGCGTGACCGGAAGGCTTCACCCTCTGACATGTGTCACATGTCTTGACATAGCGTGCCACCCACTTGTACATGTCGGACCACCAAAATGTCTGAGAGACCATTTGGTAGGTCTTCTCACGGCCAAGGAACCCGCCCATCGGCGCATCATGCGCCTCTAGAAGTATATCATACTTCAGATCCTCGTCGTTCCGAACGACAACTCGAGGAGGATCTCCTGGGTCTACTCTATAGTGAAGTAACCTATCGATCAGCTCATAACGATTGAGCTGCGCCCGCTGTCGAGGCGAAAGCCTGTCGACCTTGACGTCCTTGCACTCGGAGAGGAACCGCACCACGGGTGTGTAGTTCTCGTCCTCCTGATACGCTAAGTGTATCCGATCGTATAGATCTGTCGTGACCCGACTGACATGAGCTAGCTCATAGTCAGGTCGACGCAGCAATGCACCCGCAAGCACGTTGAGCTTGCCCGGTTTGTATTCATTGCGGAAGTTGTATTCCGCGATGAATGATATCCTTCTCGCCATTCGTTGCGATAAACGCGGCGTGTTGGTGGCGACCCGCAAAGACGCGTGATCCGTGAAGATCACAAAAGGGCCTTTGGCCCAAGAGATGAACTCTAAACTTGCCATGAGCGTACTTCATTGCAAGTAGCTCCTTGTCACGAACAGGATATCCCGTTCGGCAGCCTTCAGCTGCCTGGACTGGAAGGATATGACGCGTTCGCGTCCTTCATCGTCCTTCTGTAACATCGCACAGCCTATTGCATAGCCAGAAGCGTCACAGACGACGCTGAATGACTTGTTTTCGTCCGGCAATGCCAGGACTGGCGCTTGCTGTAAGCTCGCCTTGATGCTGTCAAAAGCATCTAGGTGCTGTTGCTCCCAGACCCAGTCGGCATCCTTCTTTAAGAGATCCGACAAGGGTCGAGCAAGTTCAACGTACCCTGCGCTGTACTTATGAAGACAGTTGGCTAAGCTCAACCACTTCCGGAGGTCCTTCTGTGACCTCGGGGTCGGCTAAGCCGCTATGGCCTTGACCTTCCCTGGATCGGCGCATACGGCGACTCTACTGACAAAGCAGTCGAGAACCTTTACCACCTCAGCAGCAAAGACGCCTTTGTCGGTGTTGGCATAGAGCTTGTTAGCTCTCATGACCTCAAACACTCGACGGAGGTGCCTCAAATGCACCTCTATAGCCGTGTGACGATGTGCCTCTGAATTTTCTAGGCAC
This sequence comes from Phytophthora palmivora, assembly GCA_008079305.1. Taxonomy (NCBI): domain Eukaryota; phylum Oomycota; class Peronosporomycetes; order Peronosporales; family Peronosporaceae; genus Phytophthora; species Phytophthora palmivora. Next base: position 61,801 of record VOQZ01002252.1, read on the forward strand.
ACCCGCAGCTGCCCAGCCGGGACAACCCGTGCACAGATTCGGGCAAGAGATGATGGTTTTTGATATGGGTATTGAGTGGGACTCCTGAGCGAATTGATGGTTTGGACTTTGGGGATGCAGATTGTCGGTTACGGAGAGGCTCACAGGTTGGAAGCGTACGTCCTGAATGGGTACCACATTCAGGATGCAATTACGACGCTCAGTCCGACCGCCGACTCCTTGACGGCAGGTATCGACGAGAAGGAAGCAAGTGCCCTCGGAGAGTGTATCCCGAGGAGCAGCCTACCTTGACGGAGCCGAACATCACCAAAAACACCCTGAAACTTCAAGGTTTCCACAATTACGACCCTACCTACACATGTAAACCCCAAGACTGTCTCCCTCATCTTAAACGTTCGATTGCCTACCGGATATGAAGACTCCACCAGAAGTTATGCCGTACAACCCGAATGTACATCCCGAATGACAATGCATCCTGAATGGCCAAGTGACTGTCGAAGAACAAGATCGAAGCTCAAGTTGCTGAAGATAAGTTCAGTCCGGAAGTCAGTTTACTGACATTCAAGCAGAGTCAAGACAGTGCGACCCAAGAGTATCGCAATCAGATGATTACACCGTGCAAGAACAAGACCAGTGCTACCGACCTCAGAAGAGCCGAGACATCGCTGATGAGTGTATGCAGATCCAAGTTCGACGTGACATTTCAAGTATAATGAGACCAAGCCTAACCGAGTGTGACCTCACGAAGTAAAGGAAGACCGCCAAAGAAGTACCAAGACTACCAAGATTGAAGAAAAATTTAGAATGCCAAAGAGGTAGAAGATAATTTTAACAGAGTTTGATTTGTGTCGTGAAGCACAAGTGTCTTCGAGTTTGATTGCGTTGTGAAGTACAAGCGCCCCTCGGAACACAGGCGACCAAGGGAGGTCGCTGTGTTTCCCAATTCATCTCGTCAAGGAAGGACTACCTGGAGGACCGCTCACATTAGGAGGGCCCCAGAGTGAGGACGACCAAGGCCGCGCTAACTACGCGAAAAATCTCAACACGTTCAAGTCGAATTAACTGGGGGGCCAGTGGGCTTGAACACTCGGAGTGATTCAGTTATTTTATTTGCTAAGTTGCTAGTGGACACTCCGAGTGCCCCTTGCATTTCATATTCATTTCCCTGCGATCTTAGGAGGTTTGGTAGTGATCATCCCTAGGATTTGACTGTTGATTACTGTGTGTTTAGGAAAGATATTCTATTGTTTCCCTCGAGGTTTTCGAGGGTGGTGCGTGTAGGGCATCCCGAAATTTACCTGTATTCGGGCGTGCTAACTTACTGACAGGCTGCATATTGTATATTCGAACTCTGTATTATTTTAGGTTATCTTTTGGGAAGAAGGTCTTTACTCGTGATCTCTCAACCCCCATTCAGAACCACCAGGATACGTACAACCTGGAAGTTCTAACAGTTTCTGTGTGTCTATCTTAGGTATACAAATACCCGGTGAAACCCGGTCCGCCGAATTAATCGACACCTATAGGGATTGCACAAGGTCACACGCCAACCTGGATCGAGTCTAGTACTTGATCCAGGACCTGTACTACCCGAAAAGTCGGTTCTTCTCTAAGGACCACCCCCCACCCTTCGGGCGCGCTATACTTTGGGCGGTAAAGTGTTCACCCACTTCGCCACAGCCGCCGGGTCACCTTCGGCACAGCTATGGACGAATATGTCGTCAACGTATGTCTGTGGGAACGTACGCAATGGTCTAAACAGTTGTGTGACCAAGCGATTGAACGTCGCTGGGGTATTCGATAGTCCTTGTGGCATCAATAGCCACTCCCAGAGCATCCCGCTCGGTGTGCTAACTGCGGTGAGAGGAATGTCACTCTCCCGCATCAGGATCTGGTAGTATCCGTCTACCAGGTCCAGGGCGCTGTACAGCGTACAACCCGACATGTTGTTCAGCAACACATCCTTGCGAGGATCGGAGTCTGTGTCGGTACCGTCGCATTGTTCAGCTTGTTGTAAGCGTGAACCAGACGCCACTTCCCGTTCGGTTTAAGAACGCAGAAGGTTGGCGTCGAGTGCGGGGACTTCGATTCCCGCACCATGCCCGACTTCGCCTTCTCGGCGAAGAAGGCATCTATGACCTCGCACTGCTCGCGAGGTAGAGGCCACTGCCTCGTGACACAGTACTTTGTGCCAGGCACGAGATCAATCTCGTGCCGAACTCCCCGATCCGGCGGGAGTTGAGATGGTGGATGTTTCGACACCACATCCGAGAACTCTTTAACTAGATGATACACTGGTTCCTGTGGGTTCTTGGGGATCTCAGAACCCAAGTGCGTTGCACACTGTTTCGTAAACCCTCCAGGACATCCTCGTCCATTACGGAGGAAGAGTTCAAATCTTCAGGAGAGGTTTCCGGCTTCAGGAGCACCATCTCCGCAACCTCTCCGCCAACTCGGCCAGGAAGTCCTTCATGGACAGTCTCTCGAGGTTCAGCAGTGCTGATACCTCAGGCAGTGCCTTCACTTTACGATTGGACACGCCGTCGAAGACATGATATTGATCGTCGACCGGCCGTGCCGGTGGAGCCTCAGACTCCGAGTGTGGTACTTGGTTACCCACACGGGAGGTGCTCAACGACACCCCCGCCCTCGTAATGGTCTTCTTGACCCCGCGTGGAACTTCGTTTCACCGAGACCCTGCCTTCGCTTTCACGCAAAGCGTCGGCATACTTGTCGCCATTCCGCGCGACCGTCTGGCGTCGAGAAATTTCGTCGACGCCCCAGAATCAGGCAGGATTCTAGAGGGATTTCCATATCCCCGTACACTCGCGTGTACCACGAGTAGTCCGCCGCTGCTCTTTCTCGTTTCGAGAGCTGCCAGGCTCTCAGGGGCTAAGCCTCCATGGCGTGCGCCGTCCGCACTCCTAGCATGGGGACTTAGGTCTTCCTCAGTAGGGCACCCCGCCCCTACTGGTGATCCCAGTTCCCCTGGCTCTTGGGTCGTGGCTTCTGCCACGGGCCCCTCGAGCCCCTAGGTTTAGAAGGGAACTTCCTTGCCCTCCCGCAGGGCAGGCACGTTGCATTTGCCGAGCTTCTCACATCCGTAGCAACGGATGGAGCTCTGTACGGCCATACCCAGTTCCATGGGTACCGACCCTGGGCTAGCTCATGTTGCTGAAGCTCCTTGCACTGCGCATGTTGACGCATTGTGGCCTTGCCACACCAACGTAGGAGTACGAGCCTGTCGGTGGCTGTACTCCTCTTGGAGGGCGATCTGGATCGCCTCCATAGTGTTCGCATGCACGCGGAACAACTGTGTGTGGGCATCCATGAACACTGCCATCTTGATGTGTTCAGGTAGGGGATTCCCTACCAGATATGCAGCGAGTGCTCGCATCTCCTGGATGTACTCATGCAGCTCACGATTCCCTTGTTTACAGGCAAAGAAGCGCGACCGCTGGCGATACTCATAATTTGCCGGAAGGAAGGCGGCTCTAAGCTGTTGACACAGCTGAGCCCAGGTTGTGAAGCAGCCCGGCGTTGTCGCTTCGCATGGGTACGCCCAGGTCTTCGCCCGACCTCCTAGGTTGGACAGGGCGAAAGCGACTCGAAGTCGCTCGGTCGAGATTAGAGCCGCGTCCATCGCGAGCTCTACTTCTCGGACCCAGAAGTGGAGGTTTTCTCCCTCCTTCCTCTCATAGGGATTAACCTTAAGCCTCAACGGCTTAGGTTGGGCTGGCTTCATCTCAGCCACGGGGGCCTGCAGCCCCTGTACGTGGGCGATAAGTGTGGCGAAGTGGGTGAACACTTTTCGCCTTCCGGACTGGAAGTCGGTCGCCCGGAGTGTATAGTGCGTGTCCAGGTGGGTTCTGGAATGAAACGTCCAGATGCCAAGTGGGGTCAGTCTCAACCTTCCGGGATCCTATGGGTATCCGAAAGGCAGAGTTGGCGTGTGACCTTGTGGTATCCCTTTGGGTATCGTTTGTCTTCGTGTATCCTGTGTAGTCACCAATGAGTTACTTCTGGATGCCGATCGGATCCAGGTATTTAAAATGCCAGGTACTTTCCAGATGTAGTCGTCTGGAATCGGTGAAAGACTATTAGCAAAGTCTTCCCCTAGCGGTTAACCAATACAATACAGAGAGTTAATATGCAAATATACAGCCGCTCTTATTCTTTGTGGCCCTTGAGCGGTGGGCACTCCAGATGCCAGTCGACGGAGTCTGATTCCGGAACACTGGCTCAGTTCCGGGACTCTCACAAGCGCACCACTTCCGGATAACCACTTGGTTACCGGAAGACAATATTCAAATGGAATCCGGGATTACTAGAAAGTAATCCGGATAACCCTCAATATACAATCCTATCACACAGTAGTTAATTCAATACAGTTCCAAGGGGCTAACTACTAACAACCTCCTAAAAACGCAGTTATAATATGAAATGGGTATCCGGAGGCCGGAATACCAACTGGAATATGAAATAGGAAGTTCACTTCCGGATGCGCCTTCCGGATCCCTTACCTAACTTGGTCTTGACCTTTGTGGAGAATCCCGCGACGGTATACGCTGTCGTCGCGGCCTAACGCTGGCGGAGGTGACCCCGAGCCCTCTTCTTGAGGCTGGTCGGCGGTTCTCGGCAGTGGTGGCTTGTGGGAACCTCCCGCACAGTCACTTGCGTCCTTGGTGGCAAATTGAACTCTCTGTTATTTATGTATAAGTATTTTGCTAAAGTCTCTGCTAAACATCTTGATTTCACTATAGAAAGGGGCAGGGAGCGCGTGTTTCTGTCGCCGAAGCCCGAAGAATTCCGGCTGGTGCCGAGCACATCCTGGTCGGTCGTCTTAGTCGGTCGGTAATCACTTGGCTTGAGTATACGTAGAGCTTCAACTGGATAGTGGGTACAAATCAGGATTTCCCCGGATGCCAGTCCCTTCCAAATGCTATTGGTGTTTGAATTCCACGTGACCTTGGGCGGCTTCTAGAGTTCTTTTCACAGGATATACTTGGATACTGTATGGGCACCTGGTTCTGCTATATCAGGACTCCGGATGCAGATGGTCGACTCGGGATTCCGGGCCGGACATGGATTCCGGAGATTATCGAAAGTATTCCTGAAGCGTAACGCTTACATCTTCCCAGATTCCTGTCCCAATGTTGTAAAATCTCAGCCAATCAGCTCACAGATCAATGAATGGTCCTGGGAGGCGGCTTCTGGGGCGAAAATTCAAACCCACAGCTTCACAACCGTCCCTCTCATCAAGAGCTCTCATTGAGAGATTACTTCCGAGGTGATAGACGTGATATGAGACGAAGCGCACATCAGTCTCGCCAGAGGCCGCATCACATCTCGCATCCGAATTTCAGGTCTACACTCCCAGATTCCACTCATGGTCACGACAACGGTTTCAGTTCCAATCATTATCCAGATCAAGACTTCACTCATCCATTCACAGATCGCAGCTGCTCCAACCATCCAGAAGACACACATCTCAGGTCGGCTCGTCCACATCCAGGTATCACACATCCGTATTCACTATATCCAAGGTCCAGCTCTCCAAATAGCGCAGTCCCTGGGGTGGATCTATCCAACGGTTGGCTGACGTGGCTTCTTTTCTCCATCGCGTCTCCGGTCGCCCGTTCCAAGCATACGACAGAACCTCAAAGAACATCGGCTTATTTCGTGCTCAGTTCACCATTTCCCAGCTTCTGACCACTCCGATGACGACGACAAGCGACATTACAGCGTCAGCAGACGTGTCTTCTGAACCTCGGCGCCTCCCCCAGGCCACACCTCGGCTGAGGGCGACACTGGTAGTGATGGCAGCCCCGAGAAGGGTTCCTCGTTTGATATTGGCGCGGTGTCGATGGTTGCAAGCAGCGGGACGACCACAGGAGCTTCTGCGAACGTCAAGAATTCTGGGAATGCGTGGACGCCAGCTTCCTCTCGCCTGCAGATGCTGCTGCGCATGGAATCTCGACGACTATGGCACCAGGAAGCGGCCCGTCCGTTCCAAGCTATCTGGAAGCTCCTCCTGTTCACGATGGTGACACCAACATCCATTTGGTAGGTGTTCCAGCAACTGTTCGTCATCTGGAAGGTGGTGCCTTTACACGAGACGGCTACGGTGGTCTGGAAGTCCTGGTGCCAGTGGAAAGTTTGACAACTCGGGAGAAGTCAGCCTGAATGACTGTGTCGGAGACCATGTGGATCTTCGCACTCGTGTTCTGATGCCTCGTGGGACTCCTCTGGAGAGTACGGATTTGGAGGGTCTTCTGGACAGCGTCCCAGTTCGTCGTGAAGTTGCAAGTCTCCTGACAGAATTTGGACACGAGAGACTTGCGGAACGAGTATTTGGAACGATCTCGTCGCTTCGGAGGTCATCCAGAGGGACATCCGAGCGCAGGCACTCCTACAAGGAGGTGACACGGCGCTTCAAGATATCGATCAAGTCCAGGCGGAGCTCATACAGCTCAAGCGAGACTACCAGCTCGTGACGAGCCACTGGGATCAGCGACTGTTTCAAGCGGGTGTCGAGAAGGAGGAGCGCTTCAGAATGCTCGTGATGACATCCGACATCTCATGGAGGAACACAATCGGGATAATCGAGGACTCCGGAAGCAGGTGAAGAAACTTTCGGTGCAGTTGGAAGACGCGAAAATCCATATTCGGCTGCTTGAAGAGCGGCTTCGAGCGTCTGGTTTCAGTCCCATCGACCTCATGAACTTCTTGGGGGGCGGTCGAGGTGGATCAGTGATCAATGCCCACTGGCAACGTCTTTTGGATCTTCTGGTCCACTTCAAGGATGGATTGCTGTCGACCCTGCTTGGCGTACCATGATCACAGTCATCGCTGCGGATGATCCAGGTCTCGTGTCGACTCCTTTCGTCTCATTGAGCC
>VOQZ01002253.1:0-16507 GCA_008079305.1 Phytophthora palmivora
CCTCGAGCTGCTCGCCGTCGTAGAACGGGTCGCATTTGGACAGATACACGCACGAATGCACATTCGAGTGCACGATCTGTGCTGTACGACCACTGCTATCCTGTCCATAGGCTAATTGCGTCATGTTGACGAGGTTCGCGCCGCTAAAGTCGGCGGCAACTGTCCACGTCACGTTCACGGGTGTATTCACCTCGACAGTCGTCGTGTCCAGCGAGACAGTCATGGCAACAGGGCACCCTAAGGTCCCCGAGAACTCTTCAGTACGGTCCAGTTCGCTCAGCTTGGCATTGGAAGCAGGTTCGTCGATATGCCAGCAGTATGTCGTCTTGCCATCATGTTCGTAGTCTGTAGCAGTGGATGTTCGTTAATGTCATTGGATAGAGGTGGTGGAGACACGTACTTGTTCCTAGAGCGACCACAGCAGACAAGAGCGCTGGCAAAGCAGCAATAACCTGCACGAAGCGCGCCATCTTGACTCGGACGGAGAAGAACTGGTGGTAAACGAGGCCAGTTCTGGTCTTCTAAAGACACCTTCGTTCCACAGTCGAAAGGGACCCAAGAACCGGCAATAGGTACACTTTTGACTTGATTTCTGTATGCGACTCGCAACTGAGTCAACTTCAACTCCGCTCTGACTTCGTATCGTTTTAATTTCAGAGCGGATACAGTACTTCTGTAGAGGTGCTAATGTCTGTCTGGTTGTAAGCGTATCGTTATTCCATCTGTCGCGTTCGTAACTACGCAGCGTCTGCACGAAGAGCAGCGGCCGCCAGTCTCCATCCTGCCACGAGACCAAGAAGATGGCGGCGCGTATGAGCGAAATCGGCATGTCGGCCATGCGGGCCAGCGAGATTGGCATGCGTCACAGTGCTGCCAGTACGTCCTTGGATCTAATAACACATCCTCCCGCCACTGCCACATCGTGTGAATGACGTCTTTTAACTTGTGTCTCTTGCTGCCAGATCTGCAGATGATGGTCGGGACGGTGGCCAACAAGGCGCACGGCATCGCCACCATTATATCGCGCAATACCAGTCGTGGCCGCAAACCGCAGCCACTCAAGACCATTCCCACTTCCAAAGCGGAGGACGAGGACTCACCCCTGTCACAGCATGAAGAACTACCAGAACCGGAGGCTGAAGTGCCTGAAGCTGAGTCAAAGCCAGAGAAACTAGTCGAGAAGGACGAGCAGGAACAAGAACAGGAGAAGGAACTACTGCCGTTGTTCCCGTGGGAGATCCGCACTGAAGAAGGCAAAACGAGAGAGAACCTTACAGTGAAGGAGAAAATTCTAGAGCTCGCAATTTATCGACGGACGTTCGTGGAGCCTGCGGAGGGAGAGGAAGAGTATGTATTTGAGTATGCCACACTCAAGGACGTGGCGAGAGAATTGCTGCTCAGCAATCCAAACTTGCGCGAGAAGCGCGAGACGCTGGTGGAGGCTGTGCCTGTAGCTGTGGTATCTGAGGAAGTCTTCTGGCGCAATTTTTCCTACGATGCAACGCCGTTCGCGTGGCGGAAGGCTTGCCATCGTATTTGCCGGAGGTGGAGCAGACTCCCATGCCTTCTGGTCCCTTGGCTAGGCTGAGGCGTGGACTATTTGGCAAGAAGAAGCGCTCATCTACCAACTCCAGTACTTCGCGGCGCGGCTTTTTGCCCACTGGACGAACTTCTTCTTCGGAGAGCACTAAGACATCGCCTAGCGAGGCTGATTTGAGTGATCTGGAGCTCGATGTGGACGGTGAAATTGAGAAGGAGCTGGTCAAGCGCCGCCCTTCTCGTGCTATCGAGCAGCACATGCACCCAGTGCCCCCGGCTCAGGATAATGATGCTGACGAAGTTAAGAAGCCGGAAAATACAGTCGCCAGCGTGCCCAAGACTAAAGAACCTGAAGATACTCCTGATGCCAACAGTCCAAGCAAGACGAAAGACCCTGAAGGGCATGATCCTATATCCTCGTGTAGATTGGAAGAGGAACTGAATGTGTAGTCAACCGCTAGTACCGTCGTTTGTGATGTCCTGAAGCTATCCTTGTGTAGATTGGAAGAGGAGCTGAATGTGTAGTCAACCGATGTCATGTGATAAATACCTGGGGTCCACCCCCACGAAAGACGTAATGTCGCCTGTCCGAGTACTAATGTGGAGAATCAACCAGCTATCGCCTAGCAACCCGAGGGCACTAAACGACACTAAATCGTCAACTGTCATTGTCAACAGAATGCCAGATGTCGGTCTTGCACCAGGAAGTGAGGGCGAGTCAGGACACGGATGTTCTTGGACGCATTCTGGTCACGATTCAGTCATACCAAAACAGCCATTGTTTCGACAATGGGGTACACTGTAAATCTTGACCTCGTCCTTGCACTTGCGTAAAGCGAACTGATACGTCAGCTCTCGGTGGCAGTCTGCATGCAGTTTACTGGTGCGAATCCTGGTATAGTGTCGACCATGCAGTTGTGCTTCAACTCCTTCTCCAACTTCTTGACCAGGATCTGTCTTCTTTTTGCGCTTGCACTCATGGTAAACAGTCCTTAAGACCTCAGACTACAGTGTACACAGATATTGATATGTTGGACCTTGTGCTTGTTGGTATATGCAATGTCACAACTTCTGTCGGAGTAGGTCGTAGCTGGGAAATTCAAGAATGAAGAGATCGAAAGCCTTGTGCTTATGCGTGGCTAGTTGTAGCTATCTCGTATTATCCTAAATGTTGGATGATGTTCTCTTAGATACTGGATGTTCGATCCATAGCGGTGTCATGGTAAAGAATACGATGAACGAGTTCGAAACTCAAGATGATTCAAAGTTGCCTTGTGACGCTAACAGTCCGAAGTGTCATGTGATTAATAAAAGCGAGTTGCTGTAGTTCATGACGAAGACTAATCTGGACGTGGATGGAATTCACTGGGGCGCATTGAATAGGGAAAAATGGCGTTTGCTCCAGCATCCACCTCAGTCCGAGTCGACATAGTTGGAATTAACACGGCCAGCTTCGTCCAACTGAAGCGTCGCTAGCCACTGCGCTGGCCTGGAGCAGTCCGCAGGAATCTGCACTTCAATCGCTGGACCTCCACCGTAGATGTTTTGGTAGTAATCCCAGCTCTTCTTGTTTATCATCCGGAAGTCCTTCTTGATGACAAGGCCGGTCTTAATCTGAAATGTGCCGTCCATGAGATCATCAGAAATTAGTGGCATGTTGTCCACTGTGCCAGGACTGTGAACTTCTTCACCCTTGTACTTCGAAACAAATAACAGCCAGGCACGGATCCAATCCGCGTTCACGGCGAACCACGTTTCACCTGGTCTGGGTTTCGTCTGATGGAAACTCTGAAGGTTACGCACTTCAGCGCGGATATCGTGCACCACCAAAGATTTGGAGCTGCGTCCGAACTCGTCCTCGTGGGTCACGAGCGTGTTGACCATGTTGGACACGCGACCGTCCGTCATGACAGTGTAGCTGGAGGGCACGCCGTAGCCATTGAAGCGCACCAGAAGTTTGCCAGGTTTGCGGCTGCTCACGCCTTCCAAAGCCTCTCGCCGCGTCATTTCGTCCGTCGGCATCAGGTGGAACTCTTGTTCATGCGGTGGTTGCTGCACACAACGCACAAATCAGTCGCATGGTCATTTCCTAATCAACTACCAACCTCTACTCACCATCTTGAGTTCCATAATATCTCGCAGCGACAACATCAACTGCCCCATGTCTTTCTTGACCATGCCGAACTTCTCAACGTGACGCACAGTGAACAACACCCCCCCACAACACGATCGGTATCCACATCTCCAAAGTCCACGTCGAACTTCCACATGGGGTTAAGCGAGCTCTTGATCACTCTCGACTTAAGGGTTTCGTGGCTATTCCATGCTGGTAACCTCCTGCAGGCAGCGACGCATACTGTTCCTGTGGCTGCGTGGCGGCGCCTTAAGGTCGTTGCCCATGTCCCAGCCGGCGCTGCGCTGGAACTGATGTGACCCGTCGTCGTGCATGAGCGAGACCTCCACCATGGGTTGCTCGTGATGCCTTTGTGCATGGCCCGCAGCTCCAACGCGGACACCACGCGCAGGGACACGATGCAGGGCCCCGCCATGGCGTCCAGTGCGGCCGAGCCAGGCACCAGCAGCGGCTGATCGTTGCGCGGGGTCAGCTCCATGGCCCCAAAGCGGTCGGACGCCGTCGTGGACATCATGGCGCTGCTCTGGGCGCTCGCACAGTGAGAGAAGTACTGGGTCGGACCACAAGACGAGAACTCGAACACACACCGCGACAGCGCGTTAGTGGCGATGAAGTGACAGCGACTATGAACAGAGAAGGCAGTCCGACTCTATCGCATCGAGACGCTTCCAAACGCTCATGCAGAAATAGAGAGGATCAGAATTCGCAGTGTGTTCCCATACAAATGTCTATATACACGATTTATGTCGTCATTCAACACTCCGTTCTATGTGTTTTCAGATTTGTACCTAGCCAAAAGCGGGTTCACTTGGTTTTTGAATGGCGTGGGTTCGCCTGTTGCTGGAAACCAGGCGTCTGTCACAGACTCTGTGAGCCGCAGCCTCTTCCACACCTTGGTCTTGCGCTCGCTGGCGTGCTGTGTCTCGAGTCGACGATGCACCAAGACACAAATATCACTACGGAGATTAAACTGGCCTCAAGATAAGAAGACATCGTAACGAGGTTCATTGGATTGATGCCGACGTCACTATCGTCTCATCGTCACATAATATGTCGCCTGGCACTAAAATAGTCGAGCAATTAGGGTAGGGTATGCCCGATCTTCAAGAGACACATGGATCTTCAGTCGACCAAGATGCGGCCTGGCCGAGTGCCCAGCGCAGCGCAGCGCGTGGCATCTCCTTCGTCTCCCATGCGCCCGTCATCGGCCTCGTCCACTTCATCGGCCTCACCTGTGGCCTCGCCGCGCGGTCGGAGACCCATGACCACTACGACTGATGAGATGCTGTTTGCGCAGCCTACGAGTATCCACTTCGGCGGCTTCCAGCTCGATCGGTCAGTCCAGCAACGTGTCCGAGTGCACAACAACAGCTCCAAAGCGGTGCGACTGCGGTACACGTTTCCGACAGGAAAGAAGGGGTTTCGAGCGACGTTCGCCAGCACAGATCGCCCGTCGTTCGTGTCTGCAGGACTTTGTGAGGAGATTATTGTGTCCTTCACACCGCCTGCAGGTTTCCAATACTACTACGACTGCATCCAAGTGCAGTGCGAGGAAGTGGCTTACGGATCAAGTACCACGTGGCTCGTAGTGGCGCCACTCTCATTCCACTGCACGCATATCCAATGGTGAACGACGTTTCTTTCCCAACGCGAATGGACTTTGGCGTCGTGCCGCGCAATTCCTGTGCCCGTAAGTGCGTGGACATCACATGTTCTGTTCCGGTGGAGTTCGAGTACGAGTTACGGGTCACCAAGCCGCATCCAGCATTTACAGTGTTCCCGCTTTCAGGTACAATTCCACCCAGAGGCGTGGCTCGTATCGAGTTAGAGTTTCGACCACTGCTGTATGCAACGGCGAGTGCCGAGCTGGAATTGCACGTCTCCCAGTTGGGCTTCGTTCCTCGTGTCTGTACCCTCGCGGGGTCATCCTCCAGCACGGCCACCGACGTAGCTTTGGCTGTAGACGTTACACAGCAGAAGTCTAGTTCGTTGGCGTCTCCTACATCCGAAGCAAACCCACGAAATAGATCTGAGGCTCAAGCGAAAAGTAGCAAGACCAGCACACCTAGAAAAGAGACGAAATCACAGAAGTAAGAAATCTGTGCAAGAAGAACGTCAGTTAAGCGACGTTGAGGGAGATGAAATGGAGGTGGAAAGGTGCGAGGCATTGAAATCCCGCACAACTTAAATTCCGTCACTAGTGTGACTTTTGTGCTGAACCAAGAGCCAGGAAAGCTTAAGCCCAAAGACTTGAAGAAGGCTATCGCAGCAAACCGTTCGCTGCAGCAGCAGCAACGAGAGGAGCAGGCTAAACTGAGTATGGGCAATGTTTCGGGTGACGAAGACGCTGCAGTATTAAGCTTTCAAGTTCTTATGCAAGAAGAGGAGAGATTTTTGGAGAGAGTGCGCGTCAGCAAGCAGGTCAAGGACATGTTTTTTCAACAAGAGTTAAGGGAGGTCGCTGAGGCCGAGAAGGCACTCGAGTTTCAAAGCCACAAAGTGCATCTTGGCCAGCGACTGCTATCACGGGAGCAAATTACTCAAATTATTAAGCTCCGTGACTTCAACAGTAAGGCGTTGGCTTATCAACAGCGAGAGCAACTGCGCACAATGTTTATCAATGTACACTACGAGTCGCAGCTCGTTTCCGATTATCAGCACGAACACAGCGATGAAAATCAGGGTCTCTCACTTGGTGAGCTCAAAACAGCAGTACTCCCAGCACACTTTGTGCCGGCTTACTCGCCGGACTACAAGCCGTACAAGAATGATCTGTGGACGCGACGCCAACGTGTGCTCCGTCGTCTAGTTCGTGCCGTATCCAAGTGTATTCTTCGCCTTCGAGCCAGAAACGACTCGATCGCATCCATGTTTGGCTTGGTGAGACGAAAACGAGAGCACAGGTCCGCGAAAAGGTTGCTTTGGACTGGCAGTCGAGCGTTCAAGGTGGCGGTGGTCATGTTACCAATCTATCAATGCTGCGCAGAGCACGAAACAAGAAAATACAGACTCGACATCAAACAGTGAAGAATTCCGGGTTTTCCTGTCTAGCTTTCCTATTGTCGAAGAGAGCACTGCGCAAAAGCATCGCGAAAGTATCGATATTCCAGTTGATTGGGAGCTCAAGTTCAACTCTTTCACGTTCATGGAACTCAAACCTCGCGATGAAGCACTTTTGCTAGGTCACGAACCTTTGTCTCTGCCAGCACTTCCAACATACGTGCCTCTGGAGCAGAATCGTACGCTGCGTCAAGGTGCAGAGGACGAGTGTGGTGTAGTTACTTCGCTACTACTCCGTTCGACTTGTGCTACTCCGCAATCTCTTGCTGTTAACGTACCATCACTGCTAGAAATGATGCCGCTGGATGCATTCTTACGCCCACAGGCTAGTGTGCGACCCCTTGTGGATATACAAGGGCCCCGCGAGACTGAACCAAGCTACGCATTGCGACCTCGTCGTGTATTCCGTACGCCTCCAACACACTTTTCGGCTTGGCAAGGTTCGCAACTCGGCTTGCAATCGGTCATGGGGTCACATGATGGAGCAAGCCTCTATTTGTCCGACGTATTTATTTGTTCAGCAGATAGAAAGCAAGTGGAGTCAATATTTTCATCTCCGACTGCGTCTTCAAACAGTGAAAATGATCAATCGCTCATTGAAGACGTGTGGAGTGTCTCCACCACCACAATTCCTCCGCTAGCAGGAAGTGCTGACGATGTTCCTAGTCTTTCAGATAGCGAGAGCGATGATGATGTTGAAAATGAGGAGGGGTCAAGTTCTGGTACTCGCCAAATATCATGGAATCGTGCCTGTGAACTGTTTGAAGAACCTGTGGGTGGCCAAGGAGAAGATCAATCTCACGACATCTACGAGAATGGCGAGTTGTTAGGACGCGAAAAGGGTGTTTTCTGCTTTGAGCGGTATCGACATCTAATTCGGCAGGAGCGTGCATATAATATTCATCGGCAAGAATTGCTGGAGCGACTTCCCAAGGTACGAAGTATGGCATGGAGCCTGAATAATAGTCTCGTTAACATCTTACTTCTCTTCATGGTGTGTGATGTATATATAGCTGCTGGATAATATTACATCACAGATTGGAATCCAGACTACGCACTGGTGGTAGAAGGTCATGGCACAGAACGACCGCTTCACCATTCTAACTACAAAAGCACTAAACGTAAGAACCTTGAAATGTGTTTGTCCAAACGCTGTACACTGTGCTGGTAAGCTTAGACGACTAAGTTGAAGGTCAATTGCTGCTAAACATCACTAAGCGTTCATTTCAGCCCCTTCACTACTTTGTGGCACTTAGTACACCTCCAACACGTATCGACCTTCCTCACGCATACGTTCGATCGTCGCATTAGCCTGACGACGATCCAAACCACCCACCTGTGTGAACGAGCTCACCAGGGCCTCACGCACGTCCGCCACCGGCCACGTCGGGCCGCACAGATAGAAGTGGCCGTTTTGGCGCAGCAACAAGTCCGCCAAAATCTCCTTGTCCTCCGCGATCTTGTCCTGGATGTACACCTTGTGCTCCTGGTCACGCGAGAACGCACAACGCAAGTACGTCACTAGACCATCCGCCTCGTACGCGTCCAACTCGTCGCCATACAGGTACTCCTTGGCCTTGTGGCGGCTACCGAAGTACAGCGCCACAGGACCCACCTTCACACCCTGCGAACGCAGGAATGCGCGCTCCTGAATGAAAGCACGGAACGGAGCCATGCCCGTACCCAGACCCGCCATCACGATGGGGTCCTCTGGGTTCGCCGGCAGCTTCATCACCGATGAGCACACCGACACCGATAGTTTCTGGCCCACCTTGACGCCCGACAGGAAACGAGTAGCCTGACCAATGCAATATTTGCCACTCGGGTAGTCCAGTCGTGCACCACAATCAGTAAGTGCACACTCGTCGGATTCATCTTCATGCTCGAAGCAATCGAGTAGTGACGCGGTTTGATGCGTGGCACCAGCGTCAGCAAGTCAGTCAGTGTCGGACGAGCCGATGGGAACTCCTCCAGCAGCTCCGCGAACGTCACAGTCTCATCCACACGACGCTTGTACTCATCCTTACCATCAGCGTCAAGTAGAGCCGTCAATGTTGTCTTCTCCTTCTCGTCTGTGGCGCGCTCCAACAAAGCCTGGTAGAACTTCTTCGACGGACGGCCAAAGATGTCCAGCGCATGCGAGAAAAGCTGGAAATACGTCAAAGTCTCCTCGCTCGGACCCGACGCAACCTCACTCTTCTTCTTCTTGTGAGCCACAGGCAGTGCCACCAGCGCCTCCGGATCCACGTTGTACGTCTGCAAAAACCTCACCACCTCCTTCTCGTCGTTGTGTGCGAACACAGCCAGAGCCTCACCAATGCGGTACTTGATCGCCGTGTTCGTCGTGTCCATCTCAATGTGGAACACGTTGCGCGAGTAGTCCTCCGGTGTCAGTCGCTCCCACTTCGTCACGGTCACCAGATCCGTCACGTGGTCACGAACACCGTGGCGAGTCTCGAACGCATTCGAGAACATCAACTGCCACGCTGTCTTGGTCTCACGTGACACCTCTGCGTACGAGCGGCGCTTGCCACCATTCTTTGAGGCAGTCGTGGCCGCCTCGGCGCTGTCAGCGAACGGAACCTTGCTCGTCGCCACATTCGAGAATGCAGTCAACGGCTTAGCAACAGCCTCTTCGTCAACATCAGTAGCACTGAGCCAGTCGTTCGACGGGTATGTAGCGTCAACACGTCGCCCCACACAGCCGATACGAACGACTGCAGAATCGCGTGCTTCTCCTTTGGGAACTGAGCTTCCAGGAGAGCCAGCACCACGTTCTCGTCGTACAGACCCGATGCCTTCAAGAAAGCTGTCTGGAGGCCCACAGCAGCAACAGCATCATCCTCGACGCGCGACGCAAGCTCGTTGGCGTCCACCACCAAGAGCTGAATATCGCGAGAAGCCACCTGCTGCTTGAACGCCGCGCGCTCGTCCACATCGTCCGACGTCTTCCAACCGGCAAGAACCAGCAGCTTGCCGCCCTGTTTCACACTACGAGCCACGTCGTAGTGAGCCAGTAGCTCCGAGCGCGTGACCACCACCACATCAGCCTGCTCAACAGGCTCCAAAGTTGCAGACCCGTTACCTCCGTCCAGAGCCACTCGAACCTCCAAAGTAGATACGGGACGTTGAGCAGCCTCCTCGCCAGCACTGTGAGTCACCACAGCGTTCACACGTGTGGCAGGGTTCTTGTTCAGCAGGTCCAGCGTCGACTCGAACAGCTTGTTCGTCTCAGTACCAGCACGTGCAACGTCAGCTTCCACATCATCAAAGCCGTAGAACAGGAACTGTTTTGTAAAGGCCGCGGACCCCTCGAGCTCCAGAGACTCGCCAAAGACTACGTCGAATTTCGTTGCCTGGCTGCTCTCAGATGCAGCGTTAACTAAAGCAGCGTCGTATAGCTCTTCGCTCTTGGCAACAACGAACGCGCGGCGAGACGAAGCTGTAGCTAAATGGCGAAGCACTGCACGGCCCATGCCCACTGAGAAGGTGGAGTTGCGGAATACACCACCATACACACCAGTCACCACTACAGGTGCAGTTTCCACGGACGGCTGCCAGAACGAAGACTGGAAGAACACCTGCAGGTTCTGCGTCAGCAGACCACGTTGGAATGTTAGTGCGCTAGGCGCCACGTTCTCCAGTGCAACCACACGTTTCACCGTCGCCGGAAGCGCCTGTGCGAACAGCTTGTGCGACCACGGCAGCAGCAAACGGACCTGTACCACTCCGACCTTGGCGCCCAGCATTTGCTCGTACGCGGCAGCTTGTTTCAGTGCAACAGCGGCCTCGCCGAGCACTAACACGACGTACTCTGCATCATCAGATCCAAAGTATTCGTACACGCGGTACTGACGTTGCAGCACGTGGAACAAGTCGTCCATGACGCTCTGCACTTGCTCCACCACGTCTCCAGTCTGCACCGTCGACTGCAGCGCCGCGAGAGTCTCAAGTGATTCGTCTGTCAACGTCTCCACCTTGGCAAGCTCGCGCGCCACACGCGCGCCGTCGTAGAAGTGAACAAGCAGTTTGTGCAGCCGTTGAGCTGCCACATGAGCTACGACGGCCAAGTCGTGGCACTCCTGGGGTGAGGCCGAGTTCAACAGTAGTGCACCCGAGTGCTGCAGCGCGTACAACGGTTCGTATGAGCTAGCAACAGCCATGTCACGGCGGATGGCCTCGCACGCCACGTGGAATACGGCCGGCGCTGCTGTTGCGGCACTCTGTGCCAACTGGAAGAGACTGGGCAGGAACAAAGGCAGCGTCTGCGACGGGATCAGAGCCGCCGACGACGCGCCCACAGCCAGCGCGCCGCGTACGGCATCAGCGGCTCCTGGACGAATCTCGAGCGTCACGACGCGTGCGCGGGCGTTGCGCTTGGTCTCCTGCGTCTGCGCGCTATCGAAAGTGGCCAACAGCGGGTATTCGAACACGTTGGCACTGATGTGACCGGCGACGTGCAGCACGGCATCGCTGCCAGAGCAGAAACGGTCTGTACGCGGGAACACCCGGCTAGTGATGTCCGCGTGGCCGGCGCGCAGCTTGAACGGCGGCGTAACCACCAGCGACGCCGTGGACGTGTCGCTGGCGTTCTCGTCCAGCACGTCCACGGCCAGTGCTGCCTTGAGCACGGCGCTGCTGGCCGACGTGGTCACGAAGCCGTCCTCGACCTGGAAGCTGGCGACGGTCGACATGTTGCTGACTCGAGTGCCTTCGACGCCGTCGAATGGATTGTGGCCGTGGTGATCATTATCGCGCCGTTTGCGCAGAGAGCGAACGCTGCGGTGATGCAGACGCTCACGCTCTGGCCGATTTGATTCGGAGACGTGCGAGCCAATAAACATTGCAGAGACCGGCGTGTCAGGTTTGACGTGGGATGGACTCCAGCTGTTGTAAGCATGACGATTACGCTGGTGTACTGGTGAAAATGGCTCGCAAGCGACTGGACGCGGCGACGCATGGTCACTGCGCGAGCCCACGAGCACACGCCGCCCCTGAGGGTGATACTCACGACATTAGAATGCCGCTGCGGCATTGCCGCAGCACGGTACATATCCGCCGTGATCAGACAGTATATGATGTTGCCATACATATCCGCCACGATGAGACCGTATATGATGCTGCCATGCGCACTTTACCACACTTAGCATTGTCTTGACAGTAGTAATCTGGTAGTGAATGCTGTCTAGTAGTATGATTTCTAATGTGGTATCAACTAATCTGATGCCTTCATCTTTCATTCGAGTATCATGGTCGCACAATCGAAATGACGAGTGCGTTTCAGTGTTCTCCTCACTATGCGATTTCTCTGACGCGACTCAGCTCCATCGACACACGTAGGAACGAAAGCTGGTAGTGCTTTCGTGAGTCACTGACGCCTCTTGAATACAACTTGCCTTCAGCAACTCTCGACGCACTGAACTCTTGCTCCGACTTCTTGCAGGGTTTTCTATTTCCTCCACCGAAGCGGCACAATGTTCAGGAAACAAGTCCTTGGAAAAATGTGAGGAGTGCTCTGCCTTTAGGTCACACTCTCAACGTAGCTCAGCGTTTTAGCGCAGTTCATTCCCCAAACAGCGCAGTACCATTCAAGGCAATGAGATGGACGCCGGTAACAGCGACGACAATGGCTCTAGTTTACGCTGCGATAATTGTCGCCTCTAGTCCCCCACCAACACGCAGAGTGATCTGGGGTCTGTCGCTGTGGATCTCCTGTTAAGCGTTCCTGGACAAGTGCACATCGGCACGTACAAGCACGCGAGCAATGGGTTGTACATTCGAGATCTACCGTGGGTGAACGTTTACTTTTCGTTACAAGCTCTGGCATCGAACGACGCCACAGAGTCCGTCATGAAGTGGCATTTCCGCGGCTACGAGTGCAGTCCCAACAACGCGGGAGAAAATCGTGAATGCTCCGAGTTTACCTCGGCTAAACTGGAAAGTAATCGTGACCAAATGCAGCTCCCCAGTGACCATATACCTCATGTCATTTCACGCCAGACCCCATTGACAGATGAAGAGCGTCGACTACAATTTGAAACCCCTACCAACGTAGCACCACCGACATTCACCACACAAACTGTGTACTACAGTTGCGCGTATTCCGGTGGTGGAAGTCAATGGTGTTGCGCACAGTCGAATCAAGGATCGGGTGGGCCATACTGCTGGAATTTATCGAAATGCACGGAGGAATACTCGGCGTGGAACAAGCAAAATATTATTTGTTGCTCAGCTAGTGCAGGGGATTGTGCTCTCACGTATCAACCGGTAATGCCCACTACAGCACCAGCAACTCCAGCACAACGACGATAACGACGGCACCACCAGCGACAGAAGACCCATTCGGCGATATCCCAATACTTGCTGACCCAACACCTCCTGCTACTTCTGCACCAACTACGCAGGCACCGACAACACCCACACCTACCACTGCGACTCCAGGTACGTCCACACAGAAAGAGACTAACAGGATGACGTTGTGACAGTCTATTCCTAACATTTCCGCACCAGTTACTCAGGCACCGACAACTCCAACACCTACTACAGCGACCCCAGGTACGTACACAGCAAAGAGTAATTTCCCAACTCGTACTGACATCACACCACTATTTGAAACTAACTACCCAGCTCCGAGGACTCCCACGCCAACCACTGAGGCTCCAGGTAGACCTTCGTATTGTGACAAGGCTGGTTTGTCGATTGTTATTGACAACTCTTACACAACAGTAACACAGGCACCGACAACTTCTCCACCTGCTACAGCGACACCTGCAACCTCAGCACCAGCGACAGAAGACCCATTCAATGATGTCCCGATTCTTGCTGACACCCCACCTCCTGCCACATCGACTCCAGCGACACAACCCCCAATAACTCCTCCACCAACAACTCCCCCCCCGCTTACACGGCAACACCGGGTAAGTCCACACCACACTGAGCAACAAACCAACTTTTACTGACAACTCAATTTCTACCATTTCGGCAACAGCTACACAGGCGCCGACAACTTCACCACCAACAACTTCCACCCTGCCACGGCGACACCCCGCGTCTTCACCGCCAGCGACAGAAGACCCATTCAGCGACGTCCCCATTCTGGCGGACAGTCCAACTCCTGCCACTTCCGAATCACCTACACAAGGACCAGCAACAACCACGCCTGACACGGTGACTCCAGGTACGTCCAACCAGCGATAAAATCAATATGCGATTGTTGTTGACACCACTATTTCATAACAGCTACGCAGGAACCGGCAACTTCTACCCCCGTCACTGCAACTCCAGGTACGGTCACAAGCACGTGAGAAGACTCGACTGGTCAATGTTCCCCCATTCAATTTTCCACAACAGACACGCAGGCGCCGACAACTTCCACGCCTGCCACGGCGACACCCGCGTCTTCACCGCCAGCGACAGAAGACCCATTCAGCGACGTCCCCATTCTGGCGGACAGTCAACTCCTGCCACTTCCGAATCACCTACACAAGGACCAGCAACAACCACGCCTGACACGGTGACTCCAGGTACGTCCAACCAGCGATAAAATCAATATGCGATTGTTGTTGACACCACTATTTCATAACAGCTACGCAGGAACCGGCAACTTCTACCCAACTTCTACCCCCGTCACTGCAACTCCAGGTACGGTCACAAGCACGTGAGAAGACTCGACTGGCCAATGTTCACCCCATTCAATTTTCCACAACAGACACGCAGGCGCCGACAACTTCCACGCCTGCCACGGCGACACCCGCGTCTTCACCGCCAGCGACAGAAGACCCATTCAGCGACGTCCCCATTCTGGCGGACAGTCCAACTCCTGCCACTTCCGAATCACCTACACAAGGACCAGCAACAACCACGCCTGACACGGTGACTCCAGGTACGTCCAACCAGCGATAAAATCAATATGCGATTGTTGTTGACACCACTATTTCATAACAGCTACGCAGGAACCGGCAACTTCTACCCCCGTCACTGCAACTCCAGGTACGGTCACAAGCACGTGAGAAGACTCGACTGGCCAATGTTCACCCCATTCAATTTTCCACAACAGACACGCAGGCGCCGACAACTTCCACGCCTGCCACGGCGACACCCGCGTCTTCACCGCCAGCGACAGAAGACCCATTCAGCGACGTCCCCATTCTGGCGGACAGTCCACTCCTGCCACTTCCGAATCACCTACACAAGGACCAGCAACAACCACGCCTGACACGGTGACTCCAGGTACGTCCAACCAGCGATAAAATCAATATGCGATTGTTGTTGACACCACTATTTCATAACAGCTACGCAGGAACCGGCAACTTCTACCCCCGTCACTGCAACTCCAGGTACGGTCACAAGCACGTGAGAAGACTCGACTGGCCAATGTTCACCCCATTCAATTTTCCACAACAGACACGCAGGCGCCGACAACTTCCACGCCTGCCACGGCGACACCCGCGTCTTCACCGCCAGCGACAGAAGACCCATTCAGCGACGTCCCCATTCTGGCGGACAGTCCAACTCCTGCCACTTCCGAATCACCTACACAAGGACCAGCAACAACCACGCCTGACACGGTGACTCCAGGTACGTCCAACCAGCGATAAAATCAATATGCGATTGTTGTTGACACCACTATTTCATAACAGCTACGCAGGAACCGGCAACTTCTACCCCCGTCACTGCAACTCCAGGTACGGTCACAAGCACGTGAGAAGACTCGACTGGTCAATGTTCACCCCATTCAATTTTCCACACAACAGACACGCAGGCACCGACAACTTCCACGCCTGCCACGGCGACACCCGCGTCTTCACCGCCAGCGACAGAAGACCCATTCAGCGACGTCCCCATTCTGGCGGACAGTCCAACTCCTGCCACTTCCGAATCACCTACACAAGGACCAGCAACAACCACGCCTGACACGGTGACTCCAGGTACGTCCAACCAGCGATAAAATCAATATGCGATTGTTGTTGACACCACTATTTCATAACAGCTACGCAGGAACCGGCAACTTCTACCCCCGTCACTGCAACTCCAGGTACGGTCACAAGCACGTGAGAAGACTCGACTGGTCAATGTTCACCCCATTCAATTTTCCACAACAGCACGCAGGCACCGACAACTTCCACGCCTGCCACGGCGACACCCGCGTCTTCACCGCCAGCGACAGAAGACCCATTCAGCGACGTCCCCATTCTGGCGGACAGTCCACTCCTGCCACTTCCGAATCACCTACACAAGGACCAGCAACAACCACGCCTGACACGGTGACTCCAGGTACGTCCAACCAGCGATAAAATCAATATGCGATTGTTGTTGACACCACTATTCATAACAGCTACGCAGGAACCGGCAACTTCTACCCCCGTCACTGCAACTCCAGGTACGGTCACAAGCACGTGAGAAGACTCGACTGGCCAATGTTCACCCCATTCAATTTTCCACAACAGACACGCAGGCACCGACAACTTCCACGCCTGCCACGGCGACACCCGCGTCTTCACCGCCAGCGACAGAAGACCCATTCAGCGACGTCCCCATTCTGGCGGACAGTCCAACTCCTGCCACTTCCGAATCACCTACACAAGGACCAGCAACAACCACGCCTGACACGGTGACTCCAGGTACGTCCAACCAGCGATAAAATCAATATGCGATTGTTGTTGACACCACTATTTCATAACAGCTACGCAGGAACCGGCAACTTCTACCCCGTCACTGCAACTCCAGGTACGGTCACAAGCACGTGAGAAGACTCGACTGGCCAATGTTCACCCA